>CM021740.1:18245776-18367325 GCA_011075105.1 Heteronetta atricapilla
GATGTAAGGACCCTGTGTATCCAGGGGTTGGGTAAGATTAAAGGCAGTTCGGAAGTCGGAGGCGGAAAAGAAGATTTAACTTGGCATTCCCACAATGAGGTATTCTTCTCTGAGTGCCAGTTTGAACTGGGAGCGTTACACAGATTCGTACAACTGCAATACATTCTTTAGTTAGCAAATTGTTTTAGGTGAGGGAGCACTGAAAGGTACATTACACAGACAAACCAAAAGACAGTTTCTTAATCTCCAATTATCTAAATTCTACATCTGTTCCAAAGAAGCTGAATCACTTAAGCTTACTTCCTGAACTCAGAGACCTCCATTGCTTAGGAGGGGTCAGAATTTAATGGACTATTTATAGTTCATACCCTGCTCAACTAATCCATATTTGAATCACAGAGGTATTCAGAAAAGCAAAAGCAGCATTAAAGTAAACCAAAGAATGAAAGATTGCCCAGAAAGCTCCTCTCAGCATAGAGGTGGCTAACAAAATACTCTCCCCTACTACTTTGACTTACCCACAGTGTCACAAGGCTCGTCTTTGTGTACGCAGAAATCTGTCCTAGAAAGCAAAACAGAACAGAAGTCAAATGCATCCTGTGCCTCCAGACTTCAGGCTAGGAAAAAGCAGTGGTGCATGACTCACATATCATGGGTGTTGAGGGATTTTATTTATTTAACTGCTGTGGAGTCTACATGATGACAACACAGATAGCAATGTTGATTGCTACTGCAAGATTACAAGCAATTATGTGAATCAGCTCCATATATTACTGACCAATTTAATAGTTCGGATTTTGCATGCAGAAGAGTACTGCCACATCATGTAAGAGAACTGTCTCACTCTGGGATGTCAGACTTCATCAGCAACTGGATTTAAAATGACCCTCTTATTTTGAGAAGAGAATTGTAACAGAAAGGAACAAACACCCTGTGATGCAATAGCACCATCAAATGTGGGAGAAAGGGATATGTGGGGACACTGCCCGGAGACACACAACTGATCACGTATACTTGGAAATTCTCAGTTCTTCAGGTTTTTTCTCCTTCCACTGGAATAGAAAAGGAAAAGAAAGAAGCAGAACTAAACAGAAAAGACAGATGTTTGCACAAAAACAAATGTGAGAATTTCAGAATTTGCCAGGTAACAGCTAGGTGAGTTGGCTTCAGTTAAATTATAGTCAAGTTTGCCATTTGATGATTCAAAGCCAACACACACGTTTAATAGACTTCATTTGGTCTCTGCTATCCCTCCACATCTCATCTAGTCTCCCTAGATTTCATCGAGGCAGGAAAAGATACTACATATGCCACTGGCATCCACGGATCCTGCCAGGGATCCATGGAGCTGTGTTAAACAGAAACAGGAAGAAAAGCTTTGAAGGCTCACCGTCCAAGTAATACCACTGCACGTGAGAAGATTTTGTAAATGACTTTCCCTGGGAGAGAGAAGTATTTTTTAACTAAATTAATAGTTTGAATATATTTCAGCAAGCACTTAGGCCTAAGCATTTTGGAACTATCTTCAGTCCTACTTTGCAGCACCACCTGCTACGAAGAAGAGCTGGAGAAAAGCATCAGGTGGCTAAAGGGAAGCTGAGAAACCATAATCTCTGTCGTGGCTTTCCTCACCCTGATGGGAAGCTAGTGAGAGAACTACATTAGTACATTTAGAGTGTGTTGTTTGAAATGCCTCAGTCCCAGGTGGAATTTTAAGAGTTTGGCAGGAGAAAGAATGGAGAAAGATTAAAAATACTTCAGTTCTGAAAAAAAAATAAATAATGAAACTAGGGTTTGTAAGAAAAGGGATTTAAAGCCGAGGTCTGTGGCTAACAAATGCAAACCCTTCACATCAAACGCCTTGGAAATCACAAATCAGGTGGCCAAGGACTTGGAAGGAGGGAAACAAAAGTTAGCACCAGCTTTTGCTAAGCAGATATTGAAATCTCACCATGGTTCAATGAAGAAAAAAAACATAACAAGCAAAGTGTTAAAAATCAGTTAGGAACAAAACAAAAATGGAAGCTACGACCACACACCAGTCCCAGCTTTCATTTTTCACTACAGCCTTACTGTGTCTCGACACCTTGGCATTCCAGCCTTTCCAAAGAAGACTAATGACAGTCTCCTGACAGAGCTGGCACAAGCACGCCTGCTTGAATTCCCAGAGCCAACTTGACAGAGGTTTATTTAAGGACTTATTACGTTATATAAACTGGTAAATCAAACAGATGCTTTTCTTGTGACAACAGATAGCTCAACTATTAGTAGATGGCAAAAGGCCATTGCTAGAAAAGCATCTCTCCTCAGGGGCTGGCCAGCTCTGCAAATAAAGCACAGCAAATTTTGCTCCTTGCGCTCTGTGTTGCACACTGAAAGGTGTCTGGTACTTTCAGGTAGCTCCCTGCAGAAATTACCCACCGTGCCATAAAATGAAGGGTTTAAGCAATCCAGCATTACTTGCAGAGTCTCCTACAGAGGTGGAACAATCTTTGTAAAGAGCGCTGTGATGCCATCTGGCCAGGGCAGGACTCGAGACAGGTCAGCAAGAAGAGTTGAACACAGCTGCCCAATTCACTGCATGTGGGGTTGCAAATATGAAACTTCCCCAGCCCATCCTTTAGAAGTGTCACAAACACAAGTCCAAGAGATACCATGCTCCTATTCAAAGACCTTGTATCAAAACGCTAAGCTTTAAATCATCCAGACCTGTTGCATAAGTTTTATCCCAAAACTCTGTGGCCAAACAGAAAAGCACATCCAAACCTACAGACACCATGAGCTCAGCTTTCTTGCCTCTTCCAAAGGCAATCTGCCTAAACAAAAACCTATACACTGAAACTCCTACAGTCCTTTCCTGGAAAATCATGAGAGGGACCAAAGACCACAAAGGCATTAAGGCAGATCTGTCTCACCTGTGGAAAAGTCACACCAGTGAGGTAAAATGGCTCCATCATGGTACAGGAACTGATCTGCTTTACAAAAGGTTTCAATCACAGGTCTCTCTGGAGCATTTTTGAGCTTTACTGCATCTACGTTTTTGAAATAAGAGCCTGACATGAATAATGCCATAATGATACTCTAAGGATATAAAAAAAGATACCTTCATATTCACTGCATGTGCAGAGATTTCTTATCACAGAGACTACAGCTTTGTTAGCGGGATCTTTTATAGAGATATGTTGGAATAAAACTCTTACTCCGGGAGCTGCAATTTAAATCCAAAGCCAGATCTGACCTTATCACACCAAGTTTTGGGTAACGTATTGAAATCTCACACTATAGCAGTGAAGCAAATTTCCTCTTCACTTTTAGTCACTGGCTGAATCAAGCTGCACATGTGTTGTGATCTTTTAGAGATCTGTGAAATTCTCAGTCATTATCACTTGCTGTATTGTGGACTGTTGTCATTAGCAGAATTAAACAATTCTTCTGAAAAAAATGACAATAAGTCAGTTGTTTTGTTCAATAAAAAGAGCCAGAAAAGAAGAGCTCAGAACTCCTCCTAAAGTCACTCTTCCATCTGGCTCACACGAACTGGAAAAAAATACCTAACTGTGCTAAGCTGAATTCTGCAATTCAAGTCCTTCCTGTAAGAAAGGACAGTTGCTGAACTGTGCAACATGAACAAGAAATATTCTGTTTAGTGGCTACTTACTAGCATCCTTCAAATGACATCTTTTGAGCAGTTTAACCCTGCAGGGTCACAAAGCTAAAGGACAGAGGAAAACACGTACTGGTATAAGCTTGCCAAAGAAAGCTTGGTCCATCCATATATACTTTTAGTAGCCCTATGAGCCCAGCTTCCTGAATGCATATGGAATTGCTTCACCTGCCCACTTAATGGGAAGGTGGACGGCTGGACAAATGCAGAGGTGTGGAGCAGACTGCAAATGGAATAACTACACCAATCTGTCAGGAAAAAAAACAAGTGTTTGCTTAATGCCAGCTCCGAATTCTGTTCATATCAGTGGTGAAAGATTCTCTGCTTTTCTATAGCACCACCTATAATCTGATGAGTGACCCAAATATCTACGGCCAGGGGACTGGGAGAGCATCACAGTATCTGAAGATTTTCTGAGGAATGCAAAGGACAGAAGATCAACAGAGAGAACGTGTTTTAAATCACACATACTTATGGGATCACTAAGATACAGATTCTGCAGAAGGAAGCTATTCTGGTCAGCAGCTCATCAAAATATGAAATATATTACCTGTAGGTGCCAAAGATCTGAATTTCTGTAAGTTCAAAAGCAGAATTTTGACAAGGAAAGTGTGAAGATTATAGAGAACACTGCACTATACTCCAACCTTCAGGACTGTAAGAGATTCTTTACCACTGCCTCCTTTGTTTGCTGAACTGGCAGCGGTACATCTTATTTCACAGGTACAGTATACCTCATACCTGAAAGTCAATTAGGCAGAGATACTATTAATATCCCACAGGAGGGATATATCTGCCACCTAGGTCATCTACGTTTACATCCAAATGAGTATATGGGGAATACCATTTTCAGGTGAAGTTCCAGAAGGCAAGTGTGCCTTGTTATTTCAAATGAACACAACCAGACTGGAACTAGAGGGATTTCTTTAGAGGTTGACCCCAAAGAATCTTTTCCTACTGCTAAAGTAGCTGCTGAAAAATTCAGCTTCTGCTTTTTCTGGCACTATCACTTGTACTGGACATTGTTGCTCCCATATCCTCTGCTGCTGATCCTTCTGTACAGTCCTGGGGAGGGCGGTCAAGGGATAGACAGAAACACACACACTTCCAAAGCCAAGAGTAGGAAACCTTATTTCCCTGACAAAGGAATCAGACTGCTGGGCTAGAAGTCTTCCAAGCAACATGACATTCTCTATGCAGCAGAGGCAGGATGGGTTACAACAAAATGCAGCAATAAGGAAGGACACAAGTAAACACGGTTGGCCTATGAAACAGAAAAAACGCTGCTCTTACACAGCTGCAGGGTCCCTGGCCTGAACTTTCTCACAAAATGTGAACCTGGTTTCTAACCCAATTGAACCTATACTTCTCCAGCTATTCTGATCGCAAAAGCCTGTAAATTCACTGAGCCCAGTGAACATCTCCACAATTCTTTCTCAAATGCCTGAGTCCAACTCATTTAGCTTGACATTACGCGTTCAATGTTATAAGCTGCAGAGAGAAGGCACAGACGAAATGCACTGCTCATTCCCTCCACCCTGTGCTTAGAGCACATCAGAAAAGATTCTGTCTGCCTCACTTGTCATGCAGGACAACTGGATGTCCAGATGAGTTTAACAAAAATGTTGGTTATTTATTTAGGCTCTGATCCATTAAAGCACATGCTCAGCTATAACCAGGATGTTCAGCCCATTGACTTCAAAGGAATTATTCACCCTGTCTAAAATGTTAAGTATCTGCTTAAGTGCTTGGTTGGACTACACTGAATACAGGAGAGAAAGAAGGATTTGGGGGAACCACACATATGTCTGTGAAGGTGCACTCTTAGGAACTTTGCTGGCTCCATGCCTGGCTCACCAGCTATTTTACTGAACACCCACCAAAATCCCACAGAGAATTCACAATGTGATGGTTAACACAAGAGACAACTGCAATCAGAATAGCAATTTAAGCAAAAACATGCATTTCTAGTTGCAGTGTTGGCAAGGAAAAAAGGTGACAGAGGTGAATAATATTAAGCTGCAGTACAGACATTTCCTGTCTCTAACTAGGAAAGACAGGGGTAGGAAGCAGTGTCTTTGTAGCATACACAGCATCCATCTTGCACTGTATTTTGTGCTCACTTTAATTATTCAGTCATCATTTCTGTAACAGTGCATTCTTAGTGTAAACCTTCAAGTATGCAATCAACTTAGAAGACCACAGATTTGATACTCAAAATTTACAGTGACTGTGAGGAACACAGGACTTGAATTGTATTCTGGGGTTGAGCTCAGGTAGCAAAGTTGCAGGAAAAAAGATTGCAGATTAACACAGAAAACATTTCTTTCATTTACTGTATCTGGGCCATACCCTGATGTGTTTGATATATCAATAGGCAGGGCTGCAGGGTGCAAGGAAATTTGCTGTAATATTCATACACAGATTATTTCATGTCTGAAATAAATGCAGGAGGTTTCAAACATACAAATTAAGAACTACTGATTAGAGCTATGATAGAGGAGGGATGTTGAAGTGGTTATCTCCTGAGGCAAAGAGCAAGAAAATTAATTTAGTTTCTGGTATTCATCTCTCACTTTCTTAAGAGAGAACTCCCTCACCACCTCCCTGCTGCCGACAACCTGCATGCTCCACAGGTACCAAGTATCTCTCCCTCAGAGTGTTCAATATGCATATCTACCTAATTACACTCTGAGCACTTGTTCTTACCCGTGTTCTCAACTTGGCAGCTTCTTTCTTCTAGGATGAAGGTCTTGTCCTCCAAAACCTCACCCATTTCTTTTCCACTTACACTAGCTGGTCTGAGAAAAAAGTATCTTGCCTGTATCCTGACTATGACAAACTATGGTGACTGACAATGCTTTTGCACAACATCGCTAAACATACACAAAAACAAGACAAATCTGAGCCCTCCAAACAGCACACAGGTAGCAAATGCATCATCATCAATGGATCTTTTTCTTCTATTACTGCTGGACCAGATAACCTCATCACTGACTATGGGACAGTACTGGTTAAGTAAACTGATAAAGCTGACCTCACTATACCTGGTTACAAAAACAGCAGCATCCACAGGAGGGGTGTCATCCCTCGCACCAGGAACCTGGTTGTTACCAAGGTACTTTGCTCCACCATATTCTTCATTTTGCCAGTGACAAAAGCTCTCCAGAGACCTCTCTCCATGATGCCCGATAGACAATTTTGCCTTTTGTATAGAAAGGGACACAAAATAAGAAATATCAGTCACAGCATTTACACAACATGCTATATCTCTGATAAAAAACAGAGGGTCCAAGATGCAGCTATGAGAGAAAGAAAAGCGCAAAACCAGCTTCATCTGAGTGGGCGAAGCAGGGACTTTGGAATCCACACTGACCTCTGCCATTTAATCTACAGAACAAAATCCATCAGCTGTGGCAGCAGTCACTAACTTCCAAAGTCTCCTAAACCTGAAAGTTGTATTTTTGATACCAAAGCCATATATATATATATTTTTCTAACAGTTAATTCCCAAGTCTGGTTCACAACTGTAAGCAGACAGAGATTTACCAGAAAGGCTAAATAAAAGGACTGCAGTTCCTTTCACTCCTGTGGCCCCTCGTACTTCTCACCTGTAACACTACCCAGTGTAGTGTGGCAGGCAGGCACCAGTTACATTTTGTGATCCTATGGCCAGACAACCCCCACTTCCCACCCATGCAGCATAGGGATCCTGCTCTGCCTGTGAGAATATAGTGGTACCATTGCAGCAGAAGGGCAAAAATGAGTTACAACTTACAGGTCGATTGCGAAGCAGGACCAATTTTGTCACTCGAATGCTGACTTTAATTCCAAGACTTTGATGTTGAAACATGTTGTACACCTGTTAAAATGCAAAGAAAACATCCACAGTACATCAGTAACAACGCCAAGATATAGTAATGTTGAAGGAACTAACTGTGACTAAAGTTAGACATTTCTCCTACAGAAAACAGACCCAAACCAAAACCAAATGGGCTGTGCTACTCTGGTCAAAATAAACAATCTTATGAGCTATTGTATTACTACTCTAACAGTTCCGTATACTACAGCGTAGCTAAGACACTTACAAAAATACCTTTGTTCCTACTATATAGCATTTGGCTTCACCAACTGACCAATTTGAGTAAAATCTAGCACTGGGGACAGAAACAATAAAAAACAGACAAAACCATAATCTAGCCGCAGAAAGAAAAATACTTTTAAGTGAAATATACGAGAGAAAGGGTTGCTGAGCAATGAAGGAAAGGAGAGCAACATTCCAAAGAACTACAAAGCCTTAGGAACATGGGCATACATTACGAAGCATCCGACTAATATGGATCTTCAGCATTTAAATATCAGAGATATCTGAATGCAAGATGAAATAATGGTGTGTTTTAGACTTCAGGAAATAGAATGGAAAAGCAATTTCCCTCTGTTATTTTCATATCTTATATAAGAGAATAGTAATAAGGCAGCACATATAATGACACAAGCCTCAGGAAATACAAAAATAGCACCGGAAACTACCTTACTAGTTTCTCCAGATTTTGCATTCCAGTTCAGATACTTCACGTCATTCTTATAGATTAGAATATAAGATCTTAATTGATGCCAGAATTTTACTCCACCATTTCTGTGAGTACAAATGGTTTAACTAGAATGTATAAAGAAAAAGGTGAGGCAGGGGTTCATTTTAAAAGGGTTTAAAATGCCCCATAATAACGTCTGGATGAATACCACATTCCCTGCTCAGTCTAAACAACAACAGAAAAAACAAGACCACTGAAGAGAGACTCCTGACTAGTGGCTGCAGGACTTGGTCCCAAGTAAGCTATATTCCTTATCCGTGTCTCACTTGGCTAGAAATATACAGGCTCAGCTAACTTTGTACAAGAAACTCAAGACATGAACATATTTCGGATATTGTTTTCAACACTTGGTATTTTCCCTATTTGTGCAAATACTCAGGAATGTGCTCAGTGTAAGAGCTTTCTTAAGCACGCTAGTGTTTGGGGTTGGATTTAATCATACATTTAAATGTTTCCTATAATTTAGGCACAGACTGCAGGACAGACACTGCTCAGTATTTGACCCACTGACCTTCAGTATGAGCACAATGAGCCGTTTATCTGCCCTGCGGTTGGCATACAAATGCACACAAGTGCTGGTACTATTTACTTACCTCGGGGGTATGTTGGTAGAGCAGCTAAGGCCTCTCACTACAGAGTCAGGGAGGGGGCTGGGTAGGGGGTGCAAACTCAACACTTGCAGACAAGGGCTCTGACAGTTCACCTATCTGTAAACGGAGACCTGGACTTTCAGTTGAAAGGGTCAATGGAGCATCGTGTTGATCAAGTCAGTCTCTCATGCACCACTGGAGAGGCTAATGAATATTTGCCATGATCCCATGAAGGATGCCTTTGATTTGCCTTGCCCAATGCTAGCTCTGAGCGTTCTGTAAAGCTTCTGCTCATAAAATGGCGGTACAGCAAGTAAGTTCTTATCACTAGGCCTAATATATGATGATCTTTCCATCTGAGCAGAAAAGCTGCCTGTCTCTAGATGCTGCAACAACAGATCCAAACACCACTGACTTCAAAAGGCAGTTTTCAGTGACAAAATCTACAGAACACAAACCAGTTACTGGAAAGTTTAGCTTATCATTTTCAAAGCTGTCAGACCCTCTTCCTATTCTCTTCTCTCCTGCTTCCTCCATCCAAAGGATAATTTGATTCTATTTGTATCAGCATCCATCAGCAATCTGAGATGTGCTGGACATTGTAGGCAGTAGCAACAATTGGATACTAAATTAAAAAGACATCCAGTATGAAAAAGAGGCTTTACTTCACATGTTTATTCAACCTTTGTTTGCTTACTTTGTTAAATGGAGCCCAAAGAAACCCAGGACTTGTGGTGATTTCTGCTGTCTAGTAAGAACAATAACCTCTTTCCCTCTTCTAAATAAGTTTGACTGGTGCAAGTGGCTGTTCTACTTCACTACAACTAAAGCGTTCAAACAGAATGCCACCTAGAGAAGAGACAGACCCCCTCTTATCAGCGATCTCTCAGCTAGTGCTGCTTCTGCCCCCTACTCCAAATGCCTCAGAGGCTGAACCAGACTTCTCAGTCCATGAGCTCTGACTGGATTAAAAGGGAGACAAGACATTTGTTTCTGTTCTATCAGACTGGCTCCTATGCACTCATAACCAGCACTTTAATGTGTGTACAGATAAACATACTGTAAATTGCCTAACACCACAGTGTTGGGCTAGCAAACTCTGATTATGGCAGATTGCTCAGTATCACTGGGGAACAAATTCCAGTGTATTAGAAAGAAGAGTTTTTCCTGATGCTTTAGGTCAGACAGCTGAATTTTGAAGACGTTGTGCAATCAAAAGTGGCAGTGCATATTCTGGCCATGCCTATCAGTTAACTAGAAGGACCAAGCTTTAAGTAGGTTATGTTTTCCTAGCAAAAGGCAAGGAAGTACAATAGCTAACAGTACCTGCAGGTTGGGGTAAATCATTTCTTATTGAAGTTTCAAGAATTTTTCCTCAGAGAAGGACAGACTGTTGCCAGAAAACAGTAATCCAATATTTTTTGTTGTATTTTTCTCACAATTCTGCACTGTTTCTCAGGATTTAAAGTGTGATCATAAGCTCAGGTGAAGAAGACAGCAGCACTCTGATTTAAGATGGTCCTGCACCAGAACTGCAGACCAATGTCAAAATATGTTTACAATTTCCAATCTTCTTTTATGAACCAAGCAGGAGAGGACACTCAGCTTCATCTGCCTTCACCGATTTCTCTATTTCTTTTTAGCAAACCCCCTGTAAAATTTTATACAGAAAGTTCTACAAAGATTCAGCAAGGACCTGTACAGCTCCACCTGCAAAAAAAACCTGTCATTCAAAATGGTCTAAAATCTACAGGTAAATTAGCAAGAAAACTGACCTAAAAATTTTCCTGCACGTTGGTTTGCACAAGCAAAGATCATCTTCCAAACAGTTCTCGTTCATTAATGAAGTAAGTACACAATGGATACTATAATCACTGTACTGACAGGACCACCTCAATTAACCACAAATAAGATCAATAACTTGCCCCAGCCCTCTTTTCCCAGGCTCAGTTTCACACCTACATTCCCTACCTTCTTACCTTAAGAGACAGAGGGCTGGAGGTTGTGGTCAGCCTGTAACAGTTCCCCTCTGGGCTCCTTCCTCACCGATTTCCCTGCTCCAGCGTGGTCCTCTCCATGGAGGGCAATTCCTGTCAGGAAGGCCGGCTCCAGCACAGCCTCCTCGCCCCGGCCCCACTTCCTTCAGGGAACACCAGCCTGCTCCAGGCTGTTTCTCACACTTTTTTTCCTCACTTTTCACTGCTTGGGTGGAGTTCTGCCCTTTCTTAAAACCCATTTTCACTGAGGTGCCAGCAGCTGGTGCGTTGTGGTGGCACCGCTGTGGAGCTGACTGGACCCAGCTGTGTGTGGCGCAGGGCAGCCCTCGGTCTCCTCACAGGAGTCATCCCAATCTCCTCACAGGAGCTGCTCCTGCCAAAGCCTTGATGCTAACACCCAGTACAGAGCCTTTTAAATGAAAACCCAAACTGTCTCAAATAACAGTGTTTAAAGCTAGAAAGAACCTCAGTAAGACAACCAGCCCTTAAATGACCTGACAAGGAAATAAGAGACTGAATTCCACACAGGCCACTCACAGTCATTTTGGCAGCACATGGCCAGAATTAAACTACATTGTACAAGGCAGGTTGTGCCCAAAGTGAGTATTATCATGGAGCCCAGGTGTCCATTTAAAATAAGAAGAATTAAAAACCGTAAGTTATTCCTGCTTAAAGTCGGGCTCCACCATAGCAGTGACCACCTTCTGCCCTTCTCCCCTAGCCTACAGGGAAACGTCATCCACTTTGCGTGTCAAAAGCTGTTCACTGTGCCCGATGGGCTATCATCGGCGCATGAGCTAACACTACCATGTAAGATGGCTGAGATAATTGGTACCAGGGGAGGAGGATTGGGATTTCCCAGTGCAGATGTTCTCAAGATTTACTGTTGCATGGACAGCATGCATTTTTAGACAGACTGACTCACAGACACCTCCCCTCCCACTCGCCATACTGTGGGCCACCCTCCCTCAAGCCTGCAATTGCATCACACCCTTGAGGCTTCTGTGGCCTCCTAACATGAGGAAAGAAAGAATATTTGAGGTATTTTAGAACTTTTTAATAAAATGAAGCAGCTGGGAACAGAAGAGCCAGCTGCCTGAAACCTACTAATGCTTTGCTAAGCTCTGCCATGGAACAAAATGCAGAGGTTGCTGTTTTAGGTTGTCACCACAGTGCCAGAAAGCAGCTTGGCTGGAAGAGCAAGGGGAAGTTCTTGATCACTGGACTGAAGGGAAGGGTGTGAAAAATTGTCAATGTGTCTGAAATGCAGTCACAGGCACTGGTAACCCTGTTGAACGTGAACTATGTTATCTTAACTTCCATTCTAAGAGAAGTCATCAAAAGCACAAAAAATACTTTGGGAACAGAAAGAGGTATAGTAATGAGCCTTAAAAAAAACAGACAGAATGGAAGAGGAGTTGCAGGAGGAAAAACGAAAAAAATCAAGTCAATTTCTCTGACATCTCCTTCCCTTGTACACATTTTTCTGACAGAGCCTTACTGCTCAGAATGCCCTCGAGGAACGAGAACAGTGTGAAGCCTGAACCATCTTTCTCCTCCCCTGTTTGCATTCCTCCTGCCCTTCTTTGTCCTCACACCGTTGACATGGAAGGGACAGAATAAATGCAGCTTTGGCATAAGCTGTCCAAGCCTGCCCCAGCATGCATAAACTACAACCCAGACATGAGGAATTGGGATAAGAGAAGAACTAAAATACATCAGTTTATTTAAAAAAAAAAAAAAAAATCTCAAGAGCTTCGTCTGCAGGTGGATGGTGGGAGGGAGACGTGTGTGTTTCAGATGTTCTGGAGTTCAGCACAGCAACCCTGAGGGTGAATGGCTTTTTTTATTTTTTCCCCTTCCTCCTCTCCAACCCTCCCCATCCTCCCAGCTTTGTATTCAAGCTACAGCCTCCCCATCGCTTTGGCTGCTGGAAGATGTTTGGGCAGCAGAAGCATTAGTCAGGTTACTGAGGTTGTCTTTTACTTGTTTTGAAAAGTGCTATAGGATTTCTAACACCCACCTGAAGCCAAGCTTTCAGATTTCCCCTTTAAACTTTACGAAAAAGAACGTATTAATGTTCTTTATAAGATACAGTTGACATAACTCTTTCCCCTGGGACTGCTGGAGAGAAATTTGTAGACCGTGATCAAATATTTCTATCCTATTCCCTTACATTCCCATCATGAAAATTCCAGATCAGGGCAAGGGAGCTAATTACCAGCAGCAGCTCTGGAGACTTTATGTGCCAGCACCCAAGAGAACATAGATGTAAATCCATCAATACGTGCATGATAAAAATGATTTTATCTGCTTCTTCAATGCAGAGAAAGCTCTTACAGGGGAAATCCAAAATGAAAAATGATCTGCAGAGTGTTAAAAAAGGCTTCAGAGAGTAAAGCAGTATTATTCCTAAAGAACAACATAAAAATTTTCCCTCTTAATGACATCCAAAAGATCACTAACTTCAAGTTACTGCTTGCTATTGCAGAGGGCTTTCACACTAATCGCACAGCTTAGGAACAGCTGCAGGAGAACTAACACACACTACAGTAACTTACCCCTGCGTCCCTGTGTGCTTGCTGTATTCTCTCAGAAAAAGTCATGCTCAAAACCAAGCTACAGATTTCATTTATTCCAAACCTCAAAAAAATTGCACTTTTATTTATTTAAGGTTTTTAAACCCACAGAAAGCAGCTTTTAAATTGCTGTGTTGTGGTCCTGGTAATTCATACATCTTTGTCCCTAAATGTGCAGACTGTCTGTCTCAGCAGGACTTCATTTGCAAAGCAAGCTCTGCATAATTGCAAAGAGCCAACATTCACAATTTGTTGTTCACATACTAGCTGAAGCCAGTTATTCTTTGTCATTAAAAACACTAATATGACCAATAACTTGAACCACAGACTTCTGTCCGGGAAGCTGAAGGCTGAAGTTGTGAAGACCAGCCGCACCAGAGGCCAGCTTATCTGCCTCTGAGGACAGATAATCTCCTTTTTTTCTAACTGCTGAAAATAAAACAAGAAAAAACAAAAGCATAAAACTGCAGAAAGCAATCTTATGTGTCATCCTTCAAAACCTGCTCCTGAATTGATCCCAAAACAGCAGCTACTGTGAGCATCGACAGAAACACTGGGGAGAGGAAAGGACAGAGCCAATGTACTGGTCTCCTAGTTTCAGGCAGAGAAGCCTGAAGTTTAGATGAAGCTTATCTTGCAGGAGCAACACAGGACTTCACAGAAAATAGAATATCCATCCAAATAGCCTCCAAATGGATGAAATGAAGTAAGAAATTACAGCTGCCAGAAGCAGACCAACAGAACGGATGAGCAAAATAAGCATGTTTTACCATAACGACACTTTGTTTTGGGGTTTACAGGCAGTTTTAAATGCTGGTGGTTACTGAAGGAGAGCAGAAACAAAGGCAGGAAACAGAAGATGCCCTTATGCCAAAGGATGTACAGAGATGACAAAGTAAAATGTTAACACTGCATCAGTGTACAAAAGATCAATTCCAAGGGAGTTTAACTTACAAAAAGATTAGCACACACACTTAAGCAGCTGGTTTTGCATTTATGTAATTCTGCTGACATCTCTCCAGGTCCATGCCCTTAAAACCAGCATGCCCATAAATTTGTTGCCTCGCTAAGGCTGCAGATGTACATGGTGGAATTTGGCAACTTTGTTTTGTGTTTTTTTTTTTTTTTAGCAGTCACAAAGCCATCACAAATCTCCCATGGGTACAATTGTTCTGAAACAAATACCTTGCAAGAAATCAAGAAAATATTTCATTTTGGAGGTGGTGACATTAAAAAAAAAAATAACTCAAAGCCTTGGAGCCATGCTTGTTCCCACTCATACATTACAGAGTACCTGAGAGGAACATTCTTCCATAATCTTGGAAGAAGCTGTCATACAACTTCAAATATTAGATTATTAAATGGAAGAGCTTGCATCCCTACAGTGACATTCAGAAATAACAGGTAACTTTAATGTGAATCTATTCTCTGTTCAGGGGGATGGTCAGAACCACAGAATATTATTAAAAACACATCATTTCCTACACGAAGCTCTACCTGGTATTTCTGGGTTGCAAGAGGGTTTTGCTTTATTTCTTAGCTGTTATTCTAGAGTAGTTCCCCCTCCCAGGATTCTCATTTACCAAGGGAGCAATAAAACCGTATTTTGTAATGCTGACTTTTTTCCCCTTCAGAAATTCTTGTAACATAAATAGATATTAAATACTTGAAGGCAGATCACTTTATTTAAAATGTCTATAAATATAAAATGCATTAATAAGACCTCTTAATGCTTGTTTTGTGGTTTGACAGTAAACGTAATGGCTTACAGAGAGGAGTTAACTTAATATACCCCTGACCAGTAATGTTCTATTTGCTTAAATGCAAGTATCCAAGCCAAAATTAACATTCTGGTTTCTTTTAGAGGCAGCCCGCCATCCTGCAGTGGAGCTGAATAAGCACTGCCTAATATCATGGGGCAAATCCTGTCCCCCAGCTAAACAGCCACAGAAGGCTGACAGGAGTCACAGTGAAGCGGGCAGGAAACAAAGACCCCAAGCAGCCAGGAGGCTGCTTCATTGCACAGGTACACAGAGCACAACTGATCCTGCACCAGAGGAAGGTGTCAGTTATTTTCCTAAGGAGTTATGGTCGTTCTGCTCCACATACCACAAATTTAAAGATGAGAAACTAACGCACAGAGATTCATCATGTCTGGTGCAGGGGCTACCAAAGGAGTGTGGCTGAGTGAAGGGTTCAGCTAAGTTATACCTTGGCCACCTCGCTCTTCCTGGAATATATTTTCTGAATTATTCTTCAGACCCTTTTGGTAGGGTGAAGATCTGTGTTCATGATGGCAAATGGAATGCTGAAATTCCCTTTGATTTTCTTGAATTTCACCTTGTTTTATAGCCTCATCACTAGAAGATTTATGCAGTGATGCGATCTATGTGTTTGCCTAGTATTCTCCAGTATCCTCTGAGTTTGCTGGCCTTTCACAACCACTTTCCTCAGGGAGGTAGAGGCCTGAAAGGTACAATGCTTCGACAAGCATGGGAAAGTAGGTGGCCACACAAAGGTGAGGGACTCTCTCAGTGCTCCTCTGAAGGTTGAAAAGCTAAAACATAAATTCAAACCCTATCAGACAGCAGAAAAACCACATGGGTGAGTCCCCAGGAGCAATGACTTAACAGTGGGAAGCATTTCAGCTGGATTTTACACCTTAGGAGATGTCAAGTAAACGTATTCTTCAGCCAAGACTCCTCTTCCATGTGCACTCTCTAGTGTCTACTAAAGAGCTGAGCTCATACTACAGCATCAAAACCTAGCTTAAAAGACCATCAGCCAAACCCATTGGCAATTGAGCTCCAGTATCTGTTTAGAAAATGAGTTTGCAAGACCCAATCCATCATCACCTCCTCACATACAAACACACCTAGCTAGCTGATGGTGCCGAGATGTTCTGCAGGACTTCTCAGCCTGGACAAACAACAGCATTCATGGCCAACTTTTGTTTAGGACTTGGCCTATCAGTGTATACAACCCAAATGATATTTAACAGTCTGATAAAGCTACGCAACATAGAGATGCACTAATGTCTACATTGAAAGAATAGACTGTTTGGCACGAAGATCATCAAGACATGACTAGAAACACAAACTTTAACAGATCTCACAGCCATAAATAACGGTCTGTCCCAGCCCCTGTGAATCAGACAGGCACAGTTGCAGAGCTTTACTGTCACACTGACAAAACGTTTCAGAGCAGATTTCAGGAGAACCCCTGGCTTGCCAGTACAAACAAACTGTATCCATCCCCCCTTACAAGGTCCCAAGAATCAGAAACATGGACAAAACTCAGCCCTGGCACCTATTACATTCATACATTGCAGCTTAGATTAAAAAGTGACTCAAAAAGCAGAGTTGTTCAGAGCCGAACTTGTGTTCTGCTGCGCTGCAAAGATGGTATGTGACTTTAAAGGTGGGGGGACCGCGGCTCTGAGAAAAATAAGGCTCCTACGACCCCACCAAACACATCCTTAAATGCAAGAAAGCCAGCAGAGCCTGAATGAATTTGTTGAAAGAAGACATTTCCTCCAAACCAATCCAAATAAAGAGAGAGACACAATTATGCCCTATTAAGTGACCATTGTCACAGCATGCTAGATGGCAAAATAAAAGGTAGAGGAAGGGACAGAGGGAAGCACCTCGTTAAAGGAAAAGACTAGTTAAAATACCTACTTAATCAGCAAAATACTTCACTACAGGGGGCTCCTTCACACCAGCACTTGGTAAAGGAAAACAAGACCTCTTATAAAGCTTTGTTGTCCTATAGCTGGGTTATGCACTGAACATCTGTCACTCAGGTCTTCACTGGGAAGCATTATCAGTCAATTACTGTTAATTACTGGCTTTTTTTCCCAATCCAATTTGCCGCTCATGAGCAAAAACAGAGCTGTCGTCAGGAGAATGAACCGTTCCTGGAAGTTACAATAGCATGGGCACAGAAATACAAGCTTTCTTCAAGACTTCCTTGAGTGAGTGCCTCTGGAAGGATCCCTGCCGACTCCAAGCAGAGTTTTCAGTGTCTACATCCAGTTGAGCCATTGTCTTTTCATTTCCTCTGCCAACAACTGAGTGAGCACCCATTGTATTCTCTTATCAACTGAATACTACTAGGCAGCTAACAAATTAACAACCACACTTCATATGAGCTCATGACTTCACAAGGCTCTTCCCACTCCTGGCAGATTCCCTGCAGAATTTATAGAATGCTTCCAAAGCCCAACTCCACTGACTATTCACAGGTATGAGCAGCACCACTCCATGCAGCACAAGAGGTCTAGGGGTAAAGAGAATAGGATCATCTGAAATTCCTATCAGCTGCTTGTGATGAGTTTTATGTGCTTTCTACAGCAAGGGAAGCAGCCATTTTCATTATGTGCAAATCAGAAGTAAAAAGTGTTTCTGACAAAGCCAGGCTTTCTGCTGTAACTCAGTACAACTCTGTTGTCAAAAACAATTTAACTGCCTCCTATGACAATGACCCACAGGGAAATATCTTAAAAGAAATCAAAACAAACAAAAAAGAAAACAAGAAACACTATGTCAGATGAGACCATTTATCCACTCTTGGAACCTCTCTTCCAAGGTAAACCATAGCAGTACAGAAAACATGGTAGAAAACACTAATCCTGAACAACTATGAAATGCTACCCAACTGAAAAAAATGCAAAGTTAGTTTCAGAATAGCTTTTTTTTTTTCCAATTGTGACTGTATAAGGCAAATACAGTGAATCACATAGATGAAGGAGAAGAGGCGCGTTACACAAGAAAAACTAAATCTTTCCTCATACCTCAAGGCCAAAACAGTTACCCAGTTCAGCTGTCAAGGCAGCCAGCTTTAATCTACCCTGGCTATGAACTGTTTACTCCTGCTGCTTCTTTTGAGAGTGAAGTAAATACTCACCATATTCATAACTGTGAGGATGAACCTTTGGGCAGCCTCTGCACCATGGTATTGGACCATATCAGCATCTGCCACCACCAGTGTTTCTACTGTGTACTCGTTGGTAAGCCGAATAGCGTTTCTTCTCTCCCTCCAGTCACTGGTTGATTTCATCTTCTTTTGCCTCTTCTTTTCTAAAAGTCAAAATATTTATTAGGGAACCTTGTAGCTGGCAAATGATAGTAAAACATTTATGTTCTTTTCAGCAAATATGCTTGTGCAAATTCAGACTGCAATGACATTTCATTCAAATGTTTTTTGATGATGAAAAGAAGCAACTTAGAGGTTCCATTGCAAACATGGAATGGAAATCCTGCTTGTGAGAAAAGCAACATTCCACTACAACAAAACAAGCTGCAATTCAGGAAAAAATCAGGAAAAAATTTAGGAGAAGATACTGTGTGGTGGGATGCAACACACACTAGACGCTGTAGGTTCTTGTTAGCCAAGGAAGTTGCAAGATATTCTTAGAGTCGGTATTTCAATCAGTTTCATTTTAACTTGCTACCAGCATTACTATAGCAATTTAGCAGAACACAAAATACCAAAAAGATAGAGTCTTAATCGCTTAAAAATTTTAAATTAAGTCAGATTGTTTTGGAACATGCATTACTGGCCAACTGCAGAAGTCTCTGGATAAAACCCAGAAGTGCAGAAGGTCAGGCTAGATAAGACCTTCTCAAGCTTTCTTTGCTCATTTATTGCTATTGGCATGAGCACACGCACCAGCAGCTGCAGTCACTGGCCACCTACGTGCAGACAGCTCACACGCCTCTCTATTGTGGTATGTATACCAAAAGCAGGGAACCCCTAGACTAGCTGACCCTTAATGGTCTGAAGTTATAGGAACCTGGAAAAGTGACCCATGCTACAGACTGCAAAGTAAAGCAGTAGTAAGCTACTGCTAACACAAAAAGGAAAGCAAAGAAGTTAACCCTTGCTTCCTCCAAACTGAGAAGCTAATGCATTAGTAATTTGTCCCCTTCTACACTGAAAGGTGAAACGTGTTTCACAGCTCACAGGCAGATGTGCAAAGCAGCTGAGGCATGAACAAAGGAGAAATTAAGTTCAGATCTGAAACTGAATCTACTCGCTTTATTTCAGTCACAAGAAATGTATTCATGTTTTCAATTGTAAAATGAAAAAAAAGCAAATGAAGTCATTAAAACAAATGTATTTTGCAGAAAGATACAAACTGCCAAGATTCACTGAGCTATCTGCTTACTGCTCAGCCTGTGATATCCTATGGATAAAATATTGACACTGACATCAGTGCCAATTTCTTTTAGTGAGGAAGGGAGTAGAACACACAACAGGTCCTCAAACAATGTAGAGTGTAAAGACAACAGTCAACTGAAAAGTGACACGGGATAGAACATGCTGGATGATCAGACAGATAACTTTTATGTCCCACTACACATGCTGCTAGTTTCCCAAAGCAGTCAGTCCCTTTTTATTTTATTTTTCCCCCCCACATTCTGTTTATCAGCTCTTTACATATTTCAAGTTGAAATTCCCTTGTGTTCCAGGCTGGTAAATGCACTAACATCCAGATCCCCAGTTTCCCCAACTTTCTTGTATTCACAGTGACCAACTTCATCAGTTGTAAGTCCACCAAAGCCCAACTGAAAAAGACTCCGTCTTCTTTTTATCCCATTTTCTGTCTTGTCAATGTGCACATTTGCACACATCCATCCCATCCCTGTTCTCAGTTGTTTAGCAGTCATTCCAGTATCTCTCTGTACATGCTTTTGTGCCCAAGGCATCAACTGTCAACACTTTGTATGTATTTTAAACTAAGAAAACAATCATGAAATTTGATTTGAATCTTTTGAAAAAGGGTTTGGAAATATCCCCCTGGGTCTGACAAGACAGACGGGACCCCTTGACAAGCAAAAAAAAAAAATAAAAAAAAACCTGGGGTGCTCATAAATAATGGGAGCTACATGCTAGAAGCAAAGAAGAAAATTACCAAGTTTCAAGGCCTCTTTTCACATGATCTGCAGGACAGCTACAGAAAAGGGCGCAGTTGTGACAATCTGCCTCCGAACAGGGGATGCATATGTTTCTAGGTGCTTGAGAAAAGCAAGAAGATAAAATGGAGCAACTACAGCAGAAAGGACAGACGAGCACACCTTTGGTTTGCCAACTATGAAATGGAGATGATTTCACCTAATTTCTGTGAAATAGCTCTCGTGTTTGTTTCTTTATTCATTTTGTTCCATTCAGCCACCCACCCCTCTCTCATTCTGCAAAGCCACACGTCTTCAGCTGCAGGAATTTCAAGGTTCTCATTTAAATATCAGGAGAGAAGTCAGAGAAGATTATTCCAGTGAGAACATTTTGGGTCTTGCTGCTGGCAATCAAAACCTTCTTGAAAGCAGCGGAAATTCCCCATCAAATTATTGTTTTGGTAACTCCCTGATAAATTCAAGGTTTTCAGTTGGTATCAACCTCCTGCTACAGAGACATTGTTCTTATGGGGGTCTAAGCCTCAACTCAAGTAAGTCTGGGCCTGGCATTGAATAAGTCGTGAAAAATCCCTAAGTGGAAGAAAGTAAATTCAGAGCACTCAGGGTTTCCACTTCAAAAATCTTTTTGGTGGAAAAGAAGCCACTTTTGTCAAAGAAGGAAGCCACTATGATAGACTGTAGTTTGCAGCATTTGCCACGCAACTGCCTGGCGCGGTCCCTTCTCCCGAGGCAGGTGAAAGAATTGGCAAGGCCTTGCCCATTCCACTCAGCACCTCTTAGGAGGAGGCAGCTGTACAAAACTCCAAAAGGTGTGATTTCTGGAGAGCAGCAGCAAAGGGACCCCTGTCAAATTTCTGGGTAGTCTTGCTTCACACAAAGCCTCTGGACCCCAACCCTCCACGAGTTTTATTTGAATTTGTGGATTGGCTGCTTTCCACTGGGTGGCAGGGACTAGAAGTTGTGTGTGGAAAACTACCACCCCACAGGCTCGCCTAGAAACACAGCCAAAGTGACCTAACATTGAGAATCTGGGCTCTCGCCCTCATCTGCTTTCTAACATTCTCCAACTGCAAGCTAACCAAGTGCTTAAAACAGGTGATGTGTAATAGTCCCACGGGAGCCTACGGAGAGCTCAGGTGGTCACTGATGATACACTACTCAAGAGGTAAGGCAGAGCAACATAAACTGCTTGAATGGAAGTCCCCTCTTTGTTTTCTTTTTTTTTTTTTTTACTTCTTAAATTTGCAGGTCCTCTCTAGGTACCTTTTGTTTAGCCTTTTTGTCCTTTTGGCACTTGCAGAAGGCTACTTTCAGAGCAGTCTCTATTCGCATCTTCCTGCCTCCCACATGTGCAAACAATTTTCCAGCATAATCAGGCACATGGAGAAAACACAAAGCTCCTCATTTGCATGGATGAACAACAAGCAGAACAAAAGAAATACGCATATTCTGTATCAGAGACAATTCACGAAGAAGAGAAAAAGGTCAGAAACCAATACTAAAAATAACTCTTTAAGTGCATCTGCAACTCATACCTGAGGTGACTCAACTTTATGGAGGTATCAAAAATAAAAAATAAAAATCTCTAGAGCCTCACTTCAGAAACAAACCAGCACAGAGAAGTCTCACTCCTACCCTATGTGATTTATGGACTATGGGCAGAGAAACTCTCCATGAGTACATGAAACCCCAAACTAAAATAAACATCAGCCATTAAAACAAGGATTAAATGCTTGGTGGATTCTTTATTTGAACAAACTGATGTTACAAATTTTGTGGTGCAGATGTTAAGTGTTAGTGTGAAGGCATGAGAAGCCATAAAACATGGGCAGGAGGCTGTCAAAGGAGTTTACATTGCGGGGAGCATACATAACCAAATTGCACACTATTTTAGGAGTCAGGTGTTCCCCGCTTAAGAGGTCAGAAATACATGGGAAATATGAGCTGAAACAGGCAATCTACAGCACTACACGTACATGCTGTGGGTGACTAGGCCCAAGGGACATTACTCTTTTGCCAGTCACTTTGGCAGTGTGTTACACAGCCTATCTGGCCCAAAATCCCACAGAATGCAGGGCTGTTAGGTGATGGGAGAAGAGCAGTACACCACTAGATCCACAGCATAAAAGGCACCGAACACTGCAGAAGCTCAATAGCTGGCTTTCCTTACAGGCTCTTACCTCTCCATGGCTAGTTGCATGCAGAGCAACATGATCATATCACCTTCTGCAGTCCAACAGTCTTCAAAATCTCCCTCAGAATGGCAAAAAAATTATATATATAGCACAACAGAGCTATTCTGAAGCCTCAATAGAAAACTCCTTATGTTCGAGTGCTTTTTATGGAAACCCAACAGATGTATAATTCCAAAGCAACCGCCCCAAATGACCTTTTCCTATTACACACCGAAAGCCCTGTCTAGCACTGTCTGGCTCTTGGCACATTCCTGCTGTAACTGCAGAGTCCCTTCCTGCTCCTCCTACCTCCCTTCCAACAGCATTTCCCAGATTCATCTGAAGACCAACCTTCATTCCTAGCCCTCAACTTTATTTGTCCCTAATCTTCCCCTTTGTAATTTTAGCTACCTCACTCTAGTTAAACCTACAGAAAGTTTCTGGATGCAGTTCAACAACAGCCACAAATACAAGCGAAACTGCAGAATTCTTTGCACTAGGCCAGATTTCTCCCTAGAAGCCCTTTTCTATTGCCTTGACAATCCTCTCCACCTCTTCCTCAGGCAGCCTGCTGCTAGCTCCCTCCACCAACGACCCTTGTAACATCTCCATGTCCTCACCTGGAGGGCTGGCTCCGTCTTCCTTTATGCTGTTACTTCAGCAACATAAAAAGGAGAGAGCTCTTTGTCCCACTTGGCCACATTGGCTGTCCTAAGCCTCAGGAGCTTCTAGAGAATCCTTGTCTGGTACTCACATTAGGTGTGTTTTGTTCGTTTCACATAAAAACAAAAATCATCACCTGTATGAAGCAACAGAAAGACTGAGAAAGAGAACGGAGTCCCTGTACACAAACCAAGGCTAGAAATTAACGGAAGTTCTCGCTGAGGCACATGGTTAGCTTAAGACCATAAGTCAGTCAGAAGAAGAGTGAGTTGGCTGAATTATCAAAGGGACAGGATACCACAAAGTTCCTCTGGTATCACTAGAAGAGTACAAACTCCTCTCAAAAAGCTATCAGTTCTGTGTTTAAAAGATCAGCCTACTGCATGTACGCCTCTGGGACACTGCTGTTCAATCCAGACACTGCGCTGATTGCAAGTAACTTTTCAGATGTATCAGAATGACTTGATTTCATTTAAAATCAAAAAGAAAAGGTGTAAAATTGAACAAGAAGGAAGTGAAACAAGAAGCGGAACTTATCAGTGGCATTTGCATCCCAGGAGAAAAGCAAAACCAAAATCTAAAGAGAATACAAGCAGCTTTCCTTCTTAGTTTGAATTAAGATCAGGATGGGAGGGTTGAAATACAGACATGAATGTCTATTATTCAGAGATACACCAAGAGAAACATGCTAAAGATAAAATCAATTTATTCCTCATGTTTGGATCTGACAGCAGAACTGCTTTTGAACCCTTTACAGAACAGCTTCTTCAGAAGACCAAACAGCACAGCATCACCCCAGTGGACGCCCAAAAGCTGTAGAACTCAGCACCCTGGTTTGCTCAGCTTGGGGATCAAGCTGCTCATAGTTAGAAGCAAGACAAATTTGAAGAGGATCAGAGCTCCAAGGCTTCTGGCATGGCAAACGTTTGCTAGAGAAGTCAGCCCAACAAAAGGTATGTGCTAACCCAGCCTGAGCTAAAGGAGCAACCACAGATCATGGGACAGCTCAGAGCTGCGAGATCGCCATGGGCTTCCCAGCCCACGAGGGGGTCAATTCAGAACTCATAGCACCACCAGAAACATCCCTCCACTGCCTCCTGTGGGCTCTGTGCATTGGTTATCTTGCAGCTGCAGTTTTCATCCATACAACAGAGAGGTTCTTTTCTAAACACTGATCTCCTGAAGGAAAAAAAAAATGAAATCACACTTCAGCTGCAAGGGCCATGCTCCACACAGTTGATTCCTTGACACCTTTCCTGTGGAATTTGCCTCGCAGTAGACGCAAGCAAGGCCTGAAGAAGAGAATGAAGAACAGACACTACTGAAGTTGCTGCCACAGCCAGCACACCTCAATCTATTTCCAGCCACAGGAGCATGTAACTCCCTTCACCAGTGCCAGGGCACAACACAACATTGTCCCTGTGCACCGGACTTTTATATATCCATTAAAAACTTGGGATTTCAGGTTTACCCCAGCAAGCTGTGGCAACAACCAAAATCTGAGACACAAGTCATGAACTCTGTTCCATCTCAAAACACCAGGGAGACTGTATTGCAAGGACTGTTACTGAAGTTAGTCTGTGGCTTGGACACATCAGACGTCAATATAATGTCAGGACTTTGTCTTCCATGACAGCCCTGCATGACAGCACAGGGTAAGCGCTATGACCTCTACCAGCTCACTGGATCAATTTGTCAGCAGGGTTTCTGAGATTGCCACCTTCTCAGCTACATGCACTCATCTCCTTTTAAAAGCACACCCTCACTGTAGGCTTTCCACTCAACTAGACACAAGGATTCACTCATGTAAGACAGAAGACAATTTACTGTTACACAAAGCAGGCACACTGAACATTGTTTAATGGTAAGACCATTGAAGTGGGGATGGAAATACCTGCCTGCTCTGTCACTTAGTCTCTGTGATTTGGTTTCTCTTCCTATTTGATCTGCTCTGTTACTAGTTGTAAATTCTCTGAAGCCAAACTGATTTCCTTTGCTTGTGACTGACACAAAGGTCCCAACTTGCCTGGGGCTATGGGGAGGATCCTGTAACACAAATATAATTAAGATCCAAGTGACAAGGAGTGATGTATGTAAGACCAAGTCCTCTGTTTTGATCACTTCAACTTAGCAGATCTGAGACCAATCATAAAGCACAATCCTAATCCACTCCAGGGCTATAGAGGCTACAAAACACTTGGCTGCAGTTATGCTGTGAAAAATGGCATTGTTGGCCTCCACGTTTATTTTGTTTTAATGAGTCTTTAGCAAACTTGCTTGGTTTTCACAACTTCCAGCCATACCAACCCATCCTGAGCTTTGGCAGCCAACTCCAACCACTTCTGCTGAGGGTGGAAGAATGCACAGAGACTTCACCAAACCAGGAGTTCCCCACTTACAGTCTGGCCTCGCCACTACACCTATACCTTGAGACAGGTAGCACAGACCTTCTTGGAAGCTAGACAATTTGTTTCTGGTGATTTGCAAAAGCCAATAAAGAATGCACTTCATCTCCCGAAACTGTGTTGGCTCTGCAGGTCAAACTGAAGTAAAAAACAGTGTAATAGTTATTTTTAATCCATTATGTATACATGTATGTCAAACTACACAGGGAGCAGATCACACAAAGAAACCAACAGTTTATGGAGCAACTTTTCAGAGCCAAAGCCTCACAGTACCACTGCCAGCTCTGTTACTAGGCCTAATCTGTAAATAAAGAAATTGAGAGTTAGAGGTCCAAGCAACCTTAAACTTTCAGTGCCTTCAGTCGTGGATGCTCAGTGTGGGACATGTATGGCTGATGATTCATAATTACAAACTACCTCAGAGGAAGCTCAGAGCTTTTGAACAAGGACAAAACCTGCCACAAAGTGTTCCCATCTTGGCCACACGAACATGTAGGTGCCCAGCACACAGTAGTTTTCACAGTGAAGATCCCAAGTGACCTGCCGAAGGTCACAAATCAAACACTAGGAAGCAAAGCCAGGAGAATCCCAATTCCCAACTCATGGCTCTAGCCCTGAGCTATGATTTATGACAATATGGAAAAAATGAAGACAGCTAAAAGGTAAGTAATGTATCTTAGTCTGTCTGGAGCCACCTATCTGCCTTCCTAGCCAGAATGACCACTGGAATAGCCATAAACATCCCCAGAGAAGGACAGTGGACACCAGACACTAGCTCGTTAGCACCTACCAGTTTAGATTTCATTAAGTTCCAGTGGAAACGAGCATTAACTTTTATCAAGAACCAAGTGAAGGAGCAGTACAGTTCTACTGTCTACAGCTGCTCTGGAAGGGGAAGAAATCCATGAACTACAAATATTTGCATGTCTCTTTTTTTTTTTTTTGATGTCTTTTTTGCACCTTGACAGTAGAGAAAGAAGAAACTGAAGTCCCTCCTGCTCCGTATTATCCGTGCTGCCCTCAAGCTGAGGGCTTCATCCAGAACAAACCAGCAATAAGACTTTGCTCATCACATGTGATGGAAGAGGACACTTCTGAATGGCAGACTGCTCCAAAAGGCTGCTGTCTGTCAGCCATAAGGAAACAATCACACGCTGGCAGGGAAAATCCAGACTCTCTGTTTGGAAGACCAGGGACCTGGAGAAACCACAGGATTTATCCACACAGAACATACTCCCATGGGTAAAGTGCTGAAAGACCTAATTTCTGATACAGGGAATACTTCCATACTTGCAAACACTTAATCACATTACATCTTCTGCATAGCCCATGCTGAAATCCTTGCTTTAATTCTCCAACAGATGCTTCCTAATATGGACTAATACAGGTTGCATTACATCTCTCTATTTTTAGTGCACATGCTTTTTGGCCATAACAACTGCTGTTTCAGGCCAAGTCAAACCTGCAGAGAGAGCACATCTAAGAGACAACGATTAAAGATGGGGAAATGCAACATAGCAGAAACACGTGTTTAGCATTTATACCTGTTCAGGGAAAGCGTTCCCTACAGTTGATACCTGCATACTAGCACTTATTGAAATTATTACAAGCTTTGATCAATAGTTAAAACAGGTTGCAAAATAACTAGACAAAGAGGTCATGCATTGCTATTTTGTGAATTAAAATGTTGACCCTCCTGTGTTTTTTTCCCCTCTTACTTCTCTCCATGCAGCACATTTGCATTAAGTGAAAACTGTTTCATTCAAGATGACAAAGAGGGGTTTAAAGCAAGCCTGCATTTAAGAGTAATTTATGAGGCCTACATCATAAACATGAAATAACAACCTTCCCTCCAAAGACAAGCTGCTCACTCTCATACTTGTGGGCTGTATTTTATATCAAATCCCTTCTATGCAAGGGGACTTTAATACATCACCAGAGACCTCTGGAAAAGTTACAACAGAACTTACTTTTCCCAAAGAAACAGAAAATTTTATGACATGGTTAGAGGATGCTTTCATAACATGGTTTGACTCCGTCTTTAACACTTATACTTTCTCTCGCAAGAAAAGTTAGGAAAAAAAAATAACAGAAAACTTTTCCCACTTAGACTTTGATGGCACAGAAAACATGCAAAATATATGACCAGATTGGAAGAGGGTGCCCAGAGAGGTTGTGAGTTTCCCTCACAAGCTGCCTGGATGTGGTCCTGGGCAACCTGCAGGGGTTTGGAGTAGATGGACCAGAGGTGCCTCCCAACCTCAACCATTCTGGGATCCTGAGATATCAGCAGATGTTAAACTACCCTTGTTCCATCACAGTTACCACAACCATATCCATTTACTGCAGCCGAGGGTGCGGTGGATATCGTTGCTTGGGAACAACTTTATTGTTTATCCTATATGGTCGCAGAGAGACAAGGCAATGAAAAAAGCCCTATCTCAGGTATTTTCTAGTCCCAACTCTAAGCTTTAGGGGGTTAATGAAGGAGATTGTACAGCTCCCCACTAGTCCTCTCTGGTCTGCCCATTTCTTCACTGCCGAGAACTCTTCCTATGACATCCAAGTTTAGGAGGAAGGGCAGATGCTAAAAATGCTACTTCTGGGCCCCAGAAATAAGTTGAGAACTTTATGCAGGGAGGTCCAGGCCGAGCCAGAGGGCACGACAACAATCATGTATGATGCATTAAAACAGTGACCTCTTTCTCTCCTCACTTGGCTCACCTGTAGAGAAATTCTTATCTATAAGTACTAAAGGCCACAGACAAAACTCTGTGACTCCATCCTCTCTCCAGAAAAACCGCTAGTACAAGACCTTTGACAAAAATGTTGTCAAGCTCCTTCCTTAAAATCAGAACAGTGTGATAGCAGATGTGTACCCCAGATTCGGCCCAGATTCTAGAGATGAGAACCGAAGAAATGTTTCACATCACTGGTGTGAAGCTATTTCCCATGTTTTTAATGACGCCGTGCTTCAGAGCAAATGAAACCCAACCTTCCCTTCCTTCCCCCTCACAGCATCTGCACCTGGAAACCTTTTAATGGGTTTTCTGTTTGCCTCACAGGGGCTCATGTTCGTGCCTGAGCAGAAATGCGTATTGTGACTTGAACTCTTTCTCCTGCTGGATGACAGGTGATAAAATCCTACAGATACACATATCATATGACTAACAATAGCACCTGGCCCGTGATGACTGGATCCGTCCTTTGCCACTGGAGCACTTCAGAATTTAAACAAAGGAATTAAAATATCAGTCCTGAACCAACAGACCTGGGATTTTTTAACCCATTAATAGGCACTTGCAGCTTCAGATGTCAAAGATCTCAAAGATCTCCACTCACGTAAGACCTTAAGTGCTTTCCCACTCCCGACTGCAGCCAGATTAATCCTGCCATACAGATTATTCCAAGAGACATTTGGCTCCCACAAAGGTCTCCTGCAGCTCTAAACATTTCTGCTGTTGCAGGACATTAAACTACTTAAGTTTTGATTTTTTTTTCTATTGTATTTGCACAGACGTTATGATCTTCGATAATACAGGATGTGCATCTGAAATGTCTAGGACACGAACACTTCCAATGTATTTCCAACCTCCATTCTTTTCTGACAAGTTTTAGCCTGGGTGAGCCAAGTTACAAGCCAGTGAGAGAAGGGTTCTCTAGTACAAATCTGATCAGTCCTTCACTCTGCTGATGTTGCTGAGTAGAGTCACCTTTTTCCAGAAAAAACGCTGTAAGCAAGCCCCTGGGCCACCATTTCCACACAATTTCGTTGGAATAGAACTTTTGTGTGTCAGAGAGGATTATTTTTTTTGTTTCGAAATGCCTTGTGCACAAAAGTTAATCCAAACCAGACAGGAGTCAATTAGGTCGTTAACGTGCTAAGCCTATTAACAGCCATGACTTACATTTCTTTCCCACAACAATGAAAAACATTCAGGAGTCTGCCTTTAAGTGGCAAAGCCCATGAGCAATTTCATTATTTTATGACACAGCTACTTGAAGCAGTGGCTGTTTGCACAAGCAAGCAGAACTCCCCACTGGGCTGCAGCCGGGTGCTTTGTTCCCCTTCTAGCACAGCCGGCCCATGGTCAAGGCAAAGAACCGGCACCCATGGCAGCCAAATTCTGTTCCCAGCTCTTTTGCAAACTCGTGCGTGCGTGCTCGTAAACCACATCGTTCCAGATTTTCTGATTTTCCTCACCTAACTGCTGAGGGACGGACTGAAGCCATCTTGGTCTCACACAAGAACCAGAGAAGCACATGCTGTCCCCAACTCCATCCTAGTTTAGCCCCTCAATTAGCACCAAATAGGAAAAAAAAACAGTCACAGAGCTAGATCCACAGCTTCAAGTAAGTTTTGCATCAGGCTATCAATTTCCCTCTGCCTCAGATCCACACTCACTAAATTGACCCAGCCACCTGCTCGGCGTGAGCTGAGCTACAGCAGTACTGTATGCAGGTATGTGCGTGTATGTGCACATGTGCTCTTAGCCCAACAAATATGAAGAAATTCAACCACTTTGCTTGCTTTAGTTCCTCAGCCCATGACAATAACATATCTGCTGACCTACTAATAGTTCAGCTCCACACTAGAGAAAATAAAGGCCCTGCCTACAGGAGTTACAGACAAGCAACACCAGCTAGAAGGCAACCTTGTGAATGAGCAAGCATGGGTCATGGTGGTACACAGGCCTGGTTAAATACAAAAACTTCAGGCACACATGCAAACTTTCTTATGCTCATGGCTACCTATTCCAGACAGTTCCTTCAGACCTCCGCTTTGACCACTTTTGCCAATAAAGAAGCCTTCTGTGCTGCCATTTCCCCGTATGTCTAACACCAGCAGTTGTTCTTGATCGCTCTGTTCCCAAGCACTGTTCCATACTTGGGAATCTCAGTCCCGTACCCATTACATTTGCTATTCCTGCTTCCCATTTTGTCCCTTTAACAGCCATGTAAAAGACAGCACAGGCATCTTCATATGCTGCCTCTGTTTGGTATGCAGACCATCCAGTACAAGACAGAACCTGAACTTTGGTGGGTAATAGGGCAACAGAGGAATTAAAGAAACAGAATATAAAGACACACTGAAACCTGAAGAAGAGATTTGGCAGAGTTCCTAATAAATACCCTCTGTATGCAACCCAGACGGATTTCCAGAAAGGATAAAACTCATTTGCTCCAAATGAGGCAGGAGCACCTCTTGCAATTGACCTGTTTCAAAACTTGGGTCTTTGCTAAAGAACGTTGTGAATACCTTCCTGAGCAGCAATCGCATTGCATGGTTAAAGCAGAAGTCAAAGTTTATCTCCTCACAAACTGAAGGTTACAGCACGTGTCCTAACTATTTCTTTCCTTGTGATGTGGCTCTTTCTGCCTAAAGTAGCAGAAGAATTCATTAGCACATGCCATTTTTCGCCTCCTCCAGCTGCCCAAACACTTGCATTACAAAACACAGACATATCTGGCAGGACCACAGTTACAATTATAGCTGCATACTCATGGCTGTTCTCTTGAGCCACTTCAAGCTCACCTGCTACAACCTTGCAGTGCTCATCAGGAATGTGCGACTTCATGGGATGGCTTGGTTTTGTGGAGCGCCTATGTCTGATGAAGTGTTCTTTTCCACTAAATGAGGTCTCTGATGTATTCACTGGTTGTATTAACATTTGCTCTGATCCAATATGAATATAGCCAACCTGTCCACAAAAGAAAAAAAAAATATATGAAAAAAAGGGTATCAGACAGTTTGGTATCCTTACCATTTTTATCAACCCAGTCTTAACCTAGACCATTTCCCTGCAGTCATTATCTACAGTGTAAGGAAGAGTGATTATGGTCATGTTCAATCTGCATAGTGCAGAACATAGATCTTCATCTGCTTCTCATATACATATATATTTTTTATTTTACAGAGCACTATTTAGAAAACATCATTATGCAAGGCGTTACACATGTCCAAAAACAAAAACACAAAACCACAAGAGGAGGAGGGGTTCTTGTCAACGCCTTGCCTTTGTGTTCTTCCTCTCCCTGCAGCTAGAACACCGCTCTATCTGGATATATATGCACGCCTTACGAGATGCTCAGCTCACGTAAGAACGAACAAACCCTATGAAAGAAATGCTCTCATAACCGCCTTTCTGACAGCTAGACTTGCAGTGTTATCCAATGGCAGTTAGTATCTCAGCAGAGCAAGGCTGCCTGCAAACAGGAGACCAGCTACGCACATCATCCCTGCAGCCAAGTGTTGAAGTGAACTCCTAAGCATGACTTGCGGAGCCACCCCCATTGTTTGGTACGGGGACCAAACTGCTTTTACTGGCTGCAGTAGGGGCCGCACACAATTACTGCTCTCCCTGCAAGCCGTGGGTTGGGTTTCGGGGGTCAAGCTGGGAATGGACTGTTGTACCTTCCCAGTGACAAACTTTCAGCCATTCCTGGAATAAGTAACACAAGGAAGACAAAGGCCTTGTCTAAATAACAGTAGACTCCACAGGCTACAGGTCAGAGCATTAAAACCCTGCCTTTCTTGCACCAGGTCCAGGCAAGAACACCTTTAGAAGGCAGCTTCTGCCCCTGGAGAGCCCTCCTCTGCTTCCAACCAGCAGTTTTTAAGGGTCTTTCATGCCTTTCCCACTCCTTTTCTGGCATAAAAGGAAGAGAGCAAAAGCAAAGATAACACCTTAAAACTTAACAAAGCTTCTAGGTTTAGTAATCAACGCCGAGCTTATAGCACACTGGAGAAACGTGAATATGTACAATGAGGGTGATTTTTTTTTCACTTCCTTTTCATTGTACTGATCCAACGTTATTTGTATGGCAATGAAAAGTCTTGGAATACAGCTCCCTGTAATGCAGTCCCTTGGAAGAACTCTCTAGGTCTGATCCAACTTCTGCTAGCAAAGGAGGGCTTCACATGGCCTGCCAGGAGGCATCAGACTGAGCCTGTGGTACACCTGGTAGGTAAAGGGGCTTACAAAGGGCTCCTGCGGGTTGCCTGACTCCAACACCCATCCCAAACACAGAGAGGCAGACTAGATTCCCCCCCAGCCATCACTGAGCTCTGTGCCAGCCAGGCAGCCATCCAAAGAAATGCTCTGCACGTACATGCAAATTCTATATATTCAACAGCTGACTGTACTAATATGATTTATAATATACATTACATACGTACTGTAAATTGTACATTTCCACACCTCCCTGCCAAATTCAGTCCTCACGTACACCCAGGAAATCCCTTTGGCCTAGTATTTCCAGCTAGCGGAATTTCTGCTAAGAGAAATGAGAGCTCTCATCTTCTGACAGCCGTACAAACTGAACAGCATTCGGGGGAAAAGCAGGATCTCTCGCAAAGGGTCACCGCTTTTCAGAGCGCACTTGAAGAAATCAGTGTTTCTCTTTGCCAGGGCTGTAAAGCGTGGTGATAACAATTAGTCTTGTGCCTCAAAAGAGACAAGAGAGACCTCTTTTGAGGTCCGATTACCTACAATGTCCAAGAAGGGCTCCCATTTATGAAGAAAAAGACCTTTTTTTCTTGCCCCTACAGAACGCACACCGGTTTACAAGACCCGCTCTGCCCTGGAGTTTCCAAAGGGAATTCCTCCTCACTTACACTACAAGTTGGGCTTTGTCAGAGTTGTTTCAGAGACAGCGAAAACTCCTGTGACTTATTCTTCCAGCCTCCTTTACGATGCTCTCCGCTACTTCCCCTCCTTGTTCCAACCTTCCAGCTGGGAGGTAGCCCCGGCCCCCTTATTTAATATAGGTTTTAATTATTTAGACGAAGGGTTGTAAATCTGGTGCCATGGTACTAAAAGCCACACCAGAGCTCCTGAAACCCTGCCAACCGTTTTTGTTGGTGCCAAAAATATGTAAGAAGAAGTCAGTTTCATCACCACCCGACATTATCCCAACTTTCTGGCATCAAGTGTGAAAATAATTTAAACCATTGGAAAGGACTTATGTTTCACATTTGCTTTGGAATTGTGAAACCTACGGAGGGAAAGAGCCATGCGTCTTCACCCTGGAATAGGTTAAGAAGCAATCTCAAGTTTAATCTGACAAGCCAACTAGAGTTTCAAGCAGGAAAGATTTGCAGGATTGGGCCTGTAAAGTATTCCTTGGGAGTTACAATTTTCCCCAGCCTTGCCAGTTGGGTTCTAGAGAGTCCTCAAACCTGTTGGCCCAGATGAAAATTTCTGACCTAGTAACCCGAATACTCTGGTCATTATTTTGCTTTTTCCATATGAAATGCATTCCTCATATTGCCTCTGTCAACTCCAGACTACTCCAGCTACCACATGCTACGCTGCGCTAACCTCAGCAGGAGATATCGGCCGCCGGCGCTAGACAAATGCTCCAAGTTCCTCTCTAGTCCACGCGATCTTCATGGACTGCAAAAAGCTAGATTTTGAAGATGAAGAAGTAGAACAGAAGGCTACCTAATTGTCAGCGCTATCTTCCCATGTCTCTGGAAATCATTCCACTTAAATAAAATGCTTTGGAGCTGCTAATCCACGTCTGCCTGGGGTGAGGCATCTCAGAAGCTGCCATAGGAGCCGGACCAGGCATGGCACTGGATGCTAGCGCTGCTCAGTGTGCTGGAGAACAGACGGCTGTTGCCCAGCCCGGCCATCCCAGAGCACCTGAGACACAGGAGTCATCAGAACACAACAATGCAGAGCGGCCTCAGCTCTCTCTCTCAGGGAGACCTTATTCTCCCTTTTACCTTATTGCTCTCTGCATCTGCCTGAAAGGAAGCTGTGGTCGGCCTCTTCTCACAGGTGACGGGACTAGAGGGAATGGCCTTGAGTTGCACCAGGGGAGGTTCAGGTTAGAAATGAGGAGACATTTCTTCTAAGAGCGGTCAGGCATTGGGATGGGTTGCCCAGGGAGGTGGTGGAGTCACCGTCCCTGGGGGTGTTCAAGGAAAGGTTGGACCTGGTGTCTGGGGACAGGGTTTAGTGGTGACATTGGTGGTAGGGGGGTGGTTGGACCAGATGATCTCAGAGGGCTTTTCCAACCTTAATGACTCTGTGATTCTAAATTCATTGTCGTTCATTAATCTAATCCGGATTTTACAGTTAGCAGGACAAGACCATATAGCTGACAATCACTCAGCTTAGCTAACAGGACAGGATGGAACAATTTCAGCCTCAGAAGGCAGCCAACCAAACCAGCAAGTCAATTAAAATGCTACGATACACCGCCCAGTGCAGCCCCAAGGACCGCAGTGCTTAGCAGTGGCTACATCTTCCATATTACCCTTAACTTAAAAATCAGCTCAACACCGCAGAACCCTGTTCTCCAAACCACCAAAATGTTCCCACACACGCTTCCTGCCTTCTCGTCATCTAGAGTTTTATGCACAAATCAGTCACTTGGGCAAGAAAACATCGCCGTCCTCTCCAATCTCCCCTCGTGCTACCCCTGGCTTGGCCTTCCTCTACACATCTCCCTGGTCACTGCGCCTTTTCCCAGGCTAAGCGACAGCAGGGAAGGAGGCAGGTCCTCACCCCATCCCACCAGAACCACAACAGCAGCAAAGGGACCGCCGTTAGCCCTGGCACTCGGAGATTTTAATCACATCGGCCTGGCTCCACTACTCCATCCCCTGGTAGTGCTGGGGGAGCTGCAACAGCTCGAGGGCTAACTCAGGACAGGAACCCAAAGTCTTCAGCGTTCGCACATGCAGCTGCGCCTTCCACATGTTAACAGTCTCCAGCAGTTACACTGTTTTTCCAGCCCTTTTGATTTTCACAACATCTTTGAATGAGATCTGTGGAATGCCGAATCTTTAACAGATTGTTCTTTCTTAAGTGTTCATTAGTTACAAACATATGAACATGCAGAAGAGAGAGTAGTTATAATCATCTGACAAATTCCATCCCTTTCTCAGTTTCTCAAGTGTTACATGTAAATCTTAATTTAACCATTTCCTCAAAGTTAATGTGAAGTCAATACCTAAAATGAAGAAGAAAAAACAACACAGGCTGAATTTAATAAACTTCACGTGGCTTTCAGACCCGCCCTTATCAGCCATGCCTCAGCTTTAAGTTTATTATTTACAAGTGCAATTCAAGCAAATTTAAAACAAGAGCTTTAAGCCAGGCCTTGCTCCAGCATCATTTCAGGCTTACTCTCAGTGGTGAGAGCTGGGCATACCCACGAATATCTGCCTGCGCCTCCACCTCGATGTGCCCCTGCCTCCCAGACTGCCGAGCGAGGAAACTCCCTTTTGTTCACTGTGGAAGGAGAAAGAAAACCCCAGCCCAGAGAAACCCAGCACAGCAATTTTAAGAGGTTTAACTTTGCAGCTTATGGACCAGATATGGATGAATGCCAAACAGCTCGTCTCCTGGACGAGAGGATTTGACAGAGTTGAAGGTTTCCTGAGGGGAAATAATATCATCTTATAATCCTAGCATGCCTGCACTGCCCTGCTTTCCATCCCAGCAGAGGCTCTTGCAGTCACCTGAAGGGCAGCACTGCCCTGTTGCGGACACAAAGCACTTGTTACCACTGGAAAGGGATCGGGTTCACCAAGCTTCAGACATCTGCCTTACACCAGGCATCATCTCCCCAACAGTCAATGAAGAAAGGCAAACACATCCAAAGGGACGATTCACCAACCTAGGCTAGATAAGAAACAGGACAAACCATCAGGGGAGGCACTTACTCGAAGCACCCATCTTCTTTCAGCTAACTGGCAAATACATGTTTTGCATTTAACCTTGTTAGGTACCCAAATGACAATCACGACCTATAATAACAACGATTTTGCCTTACCACCTCCACCAAACTTAGAGAATCTCTGCCCAGCCTTCCTGAAAAAAGGAAACAGCCGGCTGACACGAGGAGGTACAGAGGGATGCTCTGTCATCTCTCTTTGCCCACACTTGCCAAAACTTACCAGCATCTACACCCTCATGAAGTCTGTGGATGGCACCAAACTGGGAGGTGCAGGGGATGCAAATGAAGAGTCACCGTTCAGAAATACTTCACGAGGTTGGAAGTTTGTCCCCTGGGAGCTGCATGAGGTTTGCCAAAGGAAGAAAAGAACTTCGCTTGGAAGAAAAGGACTCCTTTTCTTCTCTGTGTTGATCAGACGAGACTATACAGGGCTCCTAGAGGTGAACCTGAAGTCTATTTAAATCAAAACCTAACGCTCATTTGGATGTACCCATCGCCTTCTGAAAACTTTAACTTTTTCAAAACTTTAGGTATAAAATAAGAATAGCCTACACCAGCTGTAATGTACTGCCAATGCAGTCCAACAGACTGCACTTCAGCATGTCCAAATGACTCTGGCAAGAAGTATAAAAAATAAAGGAAATATATCAAACTAAGTCTATGGGAATCCCACATTCTGGAGACAGCGTGAAGCCGCACTCTGCAGGGTGCAGCTGGGGAAGAAGCCTCCCCAGAGGCCAAAGGACCCTGCCTATTTCCTCTCTCTCAGGTCCGCAAGACAAGATAAGTCACACCAGGACTCAAAAAAGCACCGCTGCAGTCACAGCACCAGCAGATCGTGCTGAAAGGGCTTCCTCTACTGTGCTCCCTGCACTTCAATCAAAGAGGCGCTGCAAAACCTAACGCTGCCCTGCCAAACTTTGCTAGATAGGATAGGGCAGCACACGAAGAGCAACAGGCAAAACGTAACTGGAATTTCACCTGAAAGCAGCGGAGGAATAGTTCTGAGAAGTCCCAAGCAAATTGGAATTTCCACGCTGGAAAGTGACGTACCTCACCTACGACCTGATCTCAGACTGCTGGAAGCAGAGGCCTTAATCCACTACACGATTCACCTCAAGACAACACACGTCGTGGCCTTACATAGCTGGAACTTCCCCAAAAAAAGCCATGATTTCCCGTGCTGCGCACTGCCCCGTAGCATCGGTCAAATGAGCTGCAGAACTGCGCTCCTGCCCGTGTCCCTGCAGCACCAGGAATGGTCAGTTCAGCCCTGCGGGGTGGTCAGAAGCCAAGTGTTTACACAACTGAATTCCCCAGACGAGGCACAGTCCTGCCCAGTTGAAGGCAGTAGTGCTTTTGGGGAACTCAGTGACTCTCATCAATTCCCAGGTTGTCAAGCAGGATGGAAAAGTTGCAGCGTCCTCACAAGTGCTACCTTTAACCACGTAGACAGGACCTCAGGTAAACCATCCTAAACACGTCACGGCCTGGTATAGCTACAAGCCACCCTTCTGGACGCAACTGCAAGCTGTGGCAGGAAACTACAACAAATGACAGTGGTTAGGAGCAGCATCTGCAAGCAGAGTTTAAAAAACAAAACGTAACCTTCAGATGTCACGCTGCGAATCCGAAAAAACCACCAGGAAGCAATTGCTCAGCCTGGCATTGGCTCAGTTTTCATGCCACTGCAACAGGGATTTTGTTTTCCTTAGAACTCCACCTGCCTTGGTCATTTTATATCACTTTCTGTGTGATTTGTGGCATGGTTGAGGAATACAATTACAACAAAGTCTGAGCCAGTTGGAGATCAGGATCCAGTATGATTACACCTCTGATCGACCAGCTTTTCTCAATGAGATGCCTCGAGCATCCGTTTCCAGCCCCATTAGCACTCCCACAGTGAATTTTTCAGGGAACGTCCCACTGCAACGCTAGCATGGCTCAAGACATGAATGCAGGCTACCCAGGCAGCAAGGTTTCCACAACCAAGCTCCTTCTTTTAGCCCAGCACACAAGCCTTTTCACACTGGTGAAGCTGTGCTGCTGCTGAGGGCAAAGCTCTATTCTTTCTGCTGCTAACAGCACCTAAGGAAGCAACTGGAAAATTCAGAGTGCTGCAGCAATGGTTTGGGTATTTTAATTGCCAACTAGAAGGCAAACAATTTGGGCTCTGAAGTCACCTGACTTCAGTTCCACTCCTGATTCAAGGTATTCCTAGATAATCCAAGGCAAAATCTTCATTCCTCTGATCCCTGGAAGCATCTTCCCACCAAATCGCACAGCTTTCATTGCAGGTGTGTGGATTTAGTGCAGCCACTGCAAAAGGCTGAGTAAACACTGTGAAAGGAGGCTAAAATCTGCTATGTTTCATGTTTACAAATTGGCTTAAGAAGCCAAAAGGTCAATTTAGCCGGAATACGGTCTACATGGTGACGTGGGTCAACTTAGTGAACCCATTTCAGAAGTTAGTATGAGGTTCATCTGAAGTTTGGGTTCAGCCTAAAGACACTCAGCTTTCTGCTATTCTTCAGTTCACGAAGGTGTTACAAGCCTCACTCACTCATATGTACCATGCCTCTGCTTTGAGACCTTTCCCCATTCCTGCTGATTATCTGAATGAAAAGTAAATGAATGGATTCCTGTAATAGGAAAGGAGTCTCCTGACATGCAGAAACACATCTCTCCCTACACATCTGCCCACACCACTCTCAGCACTCCCAGGACCAGACTCACAGGCAAACTGAGCAGAGCTTTACCAACACTGCCACTTACACATGAGGCAGTATTGATTTTTGGACCCCCAAAGAGCCACAAACTAGCAGCTTTGACAGAAGTCACTTTTTGATCCCAAATTACGTCAACTAGCTCAGTTATGTCAATGTAGCCATTGCTTAGAATTCATGACATAAACAGATCCTGCAATATTGCAGCTCATATTTGCAGAGTAATGAACAAAGACTAACTAGTCTTGTTTCTTTTCCAACTTTTCTACTGGGAGCATCGCCAATCTTTTTCTCTCCCCCTCCTCCATTCCCTGATCTCAGGCAGTTAATGCTGTGCCTACAACTACATTCTTCTTTTTTTAAAACATTCCTTCTCTGTCTTGTGTGTTTTTTAGCTCTGCTAGAGTTGGTAGCGTTGGAAGCCCAGCACTTCATGAACGGGACTAACACAACATGCCTGGTGACAAAAGCGGAGCTGTTAGCGGTCTGAAGCTTGAAACAGGTATCAGCTTTAAACTCAGCATGCCCTCGGTTTACAGTGCCACTCAAATATTCAGCATCCCGAAGCCACTTTGTGGTGTTTTTTTTTTTAAACCTGAGGCACAGCGCCCTCATATGGCTCAGGAAGGAGGGCTGGAAGCCCGAAGAGCAGAGCACACGGAGTGTTTAACACCGCAAAGAGTTCAAGGTGAAATATCCGTCAGCAGTTCTGCACCAAGAAGTTAGGCACGTGTCCCAGGACTACTAACTGGGAGTCACGCTTAACTCCCCAGTGACTTTCTGAAGTACTTCCAAGCTATCAGCAACTATTATAATCCCTTGTCTTGACTTCTAAACCTCCACTGAGAATCATGCAGGCCATCCCACGTAAGATCACCTCTTCTCACCAGCACAATCACAGATCCCAGACCCTGTGGGGCCACCTGAAAACACTACATCATCAGGCAGAGGAACCCAGACACGTCTGGGGAAAAGCACCCTAAAGGCTGGTCCTGGGCTCCCCCTCAGTGCCACAGGTGTCCCCACACCAGGCCCTCAAGCACTGACAAGCGGGTGGCAGGGGCAGACTGAAGGAGCGGTGCCCTGCTGAGGCGCCCGCTGTCCCAGGCTGTACCGCGGTGTCCCCTACACCTGCTGGAGAGGGGACAGGGCAGGAAGAACCCACCAACCACCCAAATGGCAGGCAGCGCCACAAGAGGAGCGCTCACCAGCCCCAGTGGCACCCCCCCAAGCCCCACAGATGAGTATCCGCTGTGGAGGTGAGCATTGGCCCCTCAGAAACTGGGCTACAGGGGCAGCTCCCACAGCGGAGAGCCAGGGGCTGACAGAAAGCCCTCATGGGGGGAACACTGGAGACACAGCGCGGGGCAGGGGGCTGTGGTGAGGTGCTGAGGGGAAATGTTGAGGGGAGGCACTGAGGCAAGGTGCTGAGGGGAGGCGTTGAGGGATGGCACTGAGGTGAGCACTGAGGCGGAGCGCTGAGGAGAGGTGCTAAGGCGTTTGCACAACCCCACAACCGCTTTTTGCCTCCGTGGGGCATCTCCCCTAGCACAACACCAGGAGCCGAGAGGAACCAGCAGCTGGGGACAGCGGTGAAGCTCGCCACAGCGCCGGGCGCATGAGGGGACGCGGGGGACCCGTCGGGGCGGGGTGCCAGTACCAGCCCGGCGCAGGTGCTGAGGGAGGCAAAGGAGTCGCTGCGGTTCAGCACGTGTCCCGTGTAGAAGCAGAGCCGCTCCTCCGAGGGCCGCCGAGGGCCGGGCGCCCTCCGCCCTTCCCCGCGCCGATGCTCCACCACGAAGTCCCGGGCGAGGAAGCGGAGGTCGCGGCGGAGCTGCACGTAGAGCTCGCTGCCGGCGGCGGGCAGGCGCAGCAGCAGCAGAGCCTCCGCCGCCCGCTCCAGCGCCCGTCGGCGCCGGGGGCCGCCGCCGCCGCGATCCCCTCGGCCGGCGGGCGGCAGCAGGTGGATCTTCTCCAGCGCCACTCGCTCCGGGATCACCACTTCCAGCTCCGCGCCGCCAGCTGCAGGCGAGAAGGGGAGAGGGGCTCAGGCGCTCGCAGCCCCGCGGGCCCGACGGGGCGGACCGGGGGCTCGCAGCTTCCCCTCCCGGGGCCGGTCCCGTCCCGTCCCGTCTCCCCCGTCCCTCCCCGCGGGGCCGCCCCGTCGTGCCGGGCCGGGCCGGCCCCGAGCTCGGGTTGCAGCTCGGCCGCTCCGTGCGCTGGAAGCTGCGAGCAGGCAGCGGAGACAATGGAGCCAGCGGGGGAAAAGGGATTTATTTCTCTCTCCGTGCACACACGGACGTTAAAGGCAAAGCCGCGTAGGGAGGAGAGGAGCGAAGCACAGGCTGAAGCTACTTGTTAAAAAATAATAATAATAATAAAAAAGAGAGCGTAGCCGCGAGCATCGCATTTCACCAGCCCCAATAAAAAGCTGCAGGGAGAAGGGGAAAAGCAGAGCGAGCTGCAGCCAAGGCCAGCCAGCAGCTTTCCGCACGGAGCCCCGCGGCAGGCAGGCGAACACCGGAGCGGGGCCACGGCCCCGGAGCGTGCCCCTGAGGTCCGGACAGGGACTGCCGGCACCGCCGGGGGAACGCAGCGCTACCTGTGACGGCGTCCGTCCCGCCCAGCAGCAGCAGGCAGGGGAAGACGAGGGGCAGCAGGCAGCCGTCGAACATTTTCCGGCAGCGGCGGGGCGCCGAGCGGAGCCGTGTGCGCGCTGCCCGCCCTCGGCAGCAGTACGCGGCGCCGCCGGCAGCCGCGGCGTGCCGGGCGCCCGGCCACGCCCCCCGCCCGCGGCCCCGCGCGCCCATTGGCTGAGCCTTGCTCCTCTCCCCGCCTACCGCTCTCTTATTGGCTGCGCGCGAAGGAGGTGGGCGGGAAGGGGGAGGTGGCACGTGGGTGGGGGCGGCCGGCGGGGGGCGCTCTTCTCTGCCCCTCAGGGCCTGGGGCGCCATCTTGGGGCCATCTTGTAGCAGACCAGGGACCCTCAGCAGCCCCTGCTCCGGTGGCGGGTGCCCGCTGAGGGGCACAAAGCCTCGGACACAGCCCAGCCGGCCCCAGAGCTCCGCCACAGCGCCTTTTGCTCCTACTGAAAGAAGTTTGATGAGTTCTCTTGATAAAACCATCCGTTCCGTCGTTTTCTGTAGCCTTCTCCACCAGCAGCATCTCAAGGCCTGATCCCCCTCCATTATTTCTCAAAAGATATCCCTTCTATTATTTCTCAAAATATCAGGAAAATTGAGGTTGGGAATATCTGGGTGCACCAAGATGTGAGACAATCTTGTATACTCCCCAAAGCACTTGTTATACTGAAAAAAAAAATAAATAAATAAATAAATAAATAAATAAAAGCACATAAATCTCTTGAGATCCAAAGACTGGTCTTGAAAGTGATAAAGAAGAGAGAGAGTGACTTAAAGCAGGCAGGACAGGCTGTTGGTGCTGGTCAAGAGGACGCTTTGGGAGAGGATGAGGAGGGAGCCAGCCTCCATCTTCCGTTCTTCTCCCCACTCCAGGTGTGTGACACACACATCCTCACACACATCTCACACACACATCCTCACCACACACAACTGCTTCCATCCTCACCGAGATCATACAGCCCCAAAATGTCCTTCCTACTTGACGGTTCGGCCAAGCCCTGCGTGTCCTCAGCTTCGCAGAGGTCAGAAGCCAGCCTGGTCCAGGGGCTGTGGAAAGCAGGAGGGTGATTTCCAGCAGGAGGAAGATTTCCGTTGCGTTTGGTGGGCCCTGTATCAGGTCCTATGCTGCCAGCATGGCTGAGTCGCAGACAGCAGTAAAGACCCAACGCGTTAGCAACTTTAAGCTGCTGCGGCCAAGCAGAGCAGTGTCTTGGATTTTAAACTCTTGCAAAAATCTGCAACTCTATTTTTTTTTTTTTTTTTTTTTTTTTTTTACTGAAATCGTTGAAGAATTCAAAGGAAGACCCATAAAAGAGTGCAAATGACTCTGGCAGATCTCAGCACAGCACTTACACAAGGATTGTCCAAAGTTGTACTGACAGGGGTAATGGCTCTGAGACGCAAGCAAAGGGAACCAGATCTGGATGCTCATCCCTGTGAGGGCAAGCGGCTGGGGCAGTGCTAAGAGAAGGGCCGTTTGAAACTAAGAAAAAAGCTGGAAAGAAGCTTTGCAGTCAACCAGGTTAACACAAAATGGAATGGAGAACAAAGAAATGTCAATTTAGAATTATTTCAGCAGTATTGTCAGCAAAGGTTTCCACTCAAGAAATTTCACCCAACGTGGTCCCCTGCTTTCACTGGGGTAGAACCAGACTGCAGCAAGACAAAAAGAGGAAACAAAGCACAAGCCATTGCATGGGTTTGGCTTCTCTCTTCCTTGAGCCAGACTTGCCTCTTTTCCCAACTTGCACAAATCTCTCACAACCTTACGGCTGGTGCCCAGCTGTCCCCTTACAGATACACCAGCTTTTGAAACCAGGTGCCACATCTGCTACAGCAAGCACCAGGTAGGACCTCATACATCCAGATCATGCCTTTGCTTGTTCAGGAAGGGCCTGGAGACTTCAGGCTGAGAAATGCTGCTGAAGTCACAACTGACAGCCCCTTGCTTGTCAGTTTTACCTTTTCCATCTCTGTGAAAAAGGTTTTGTTTTCCAGTTCTGTTCAGGATTTCTTGTGTTGCCTTGCATGAGCAGTGATTGTAGTGTATAAATCATGTTACCAGATACTTGGCTGCATGCTCTGATGGGCAGGTTAACCCCATTTTCTCTTTTCCAGGCATTGTGGCAGTCCCAGGCACCAACAACCACAAGGAAACTTGTCTCCCCAGTGTGGCAGCATTGGGAGGAGGTTACCAGCTGTCAGCAGCAGCAAGAGTGAAACTGGGGATCCACAACCAGTTCCCAGCAGACAAAATCTGAGCAAAGCCAAGACCCGTGTCGCAAATCCACTTCCTTAACATGAGATCAGGTGAGATTTAAAACCTCTGCATTTTTCTGTCTCTTTTAAGGCTTGGTCTGTGCTCTAACAAGAAATAAGTTACCAAAGCAAAAGGACTGGCTCAGAACCCATGCAAATAAGACAAAAACTCCATTTGGGACTGTCTTGCCGTATGTAAATACTGTGGCATAACACGGCTAAAACAAAACCTCAGAAACTGAATTTCCCTCCTGACCTGCAGCGAGCCAATGACTTCAGCACCTCCCTCCAAGGCCAGAGCCCAGGCTGGCACAGCAACTCTGGGCAGCAGCTTCCCCACAGCTCTCCCACCCAGGGCAATCCTCCACTCCTAGAGCCAAGAGGAATCTGATTTGTGAGCTGCCAAATCTGGCCTGAGCCCCACACAGCCGTGTTTAAACCCAGACCACCAGCCGTCTTCATTTGCTGAGGGACCAAAGCTGGTGCCTCGGCTCTTCCCTCAAACAAAAGGATTTGACTGGGGGTCGTAGATTTGCGTGAGTATTTAGTAGAGCCTTTCTCCCACCTTCCAAAGTCCTCTGCCAAAATAACAGAACAAAAAAAAGAGTAAATCTAATAGTATGGGGGGAAAGGGGTGCTAACAAAGAGAAGTCTGTAACTTACTGCATGGAAGGACTCACTCTGTGGCTGGGCTGGCCAGCACAGACCGCGTTGGGGTAGGGCTGGTCCTTTCTGAGCATCACAGAGGTGCAGAGCCTCTGGGCAGGGGCCCAAGAGGCTGCAACACCCTGCATCAGGGGCAATGTCACAGGCAGGCCCTGCTCTTGGCTAAGGCTGGAGCTGGGCAAGAAGGAGAAGGCCCTGTGGAGGTACCCATGGAATAAAAGAGGAAACCATGTTAGGAGCAGCACTGGTTTTATTGAAACCAAATCCCAAAGCTCCACTGAGATGCAGACTTTATTAATGTAACACCATGGGCTTTTCAGAAATGTCTTGAAATTGTTATTGATAAGGATAATGCACATGGCAGGAGGGGGCTGTGGTCCTGCTGCAGTGACTGCATCTCTCCTCTGTCCCCAGCCCTTGCATGGGGGAGTCCTCACCAGAGAGGGGATTTAGCCCCACAGCTTCTAGGAAGCAAGCCCTCTCCCCTTCTGAAGCTATATATATATATATATATTTTTTTTTTTTACAATTTTAAATGTATTTCAAGGAAGCCAAGTTTCATGGCCATTATTGCGCAGTTAATAACCCTTTGGAGACTGCAGACATGTGTTATATACATCTTCCCGAGCAGTCATTTGGCTCGCCGCCTGGAAAATGCCAGCACGTGAAGGGTTAACTTGGCCACCACTCAGCCTCCTCTCCAGGCACCCCTCTCAAAACCCTTCCTGTCCTGGTCCTGAGTGGGCAGTCGCTGCGTGGGCAAGGCTTTCCTGCCCAGCACGCTCTGATGACATTCTGCTCCCCCTGCAGCTCCTCACCTTGCTGCAGCCTTGGGGGCAGAGGAGATTGCCTTCCCTGCTGCAGGCAGCACCTGCCCAAGTGCCATTATCCTCATAAATGCCCGCCAGATAAGCCAGAGGGATTAATGATAACTGCAGGCTAAGAAAAACTCTACTGACACTTAAAGTGATTGATGAAATAAATAAAAGCAGCTCTATAGGTTCCTGTCAAAATGGGTTTCCTACAGAGCAGTCTTTCAGTCAGCTAGAGGTTTGGTTAAAGCTTCTTCCCTGGACAGAGCATGTCTGAGGGTGTGCTCCCTCACGTGGATTCTTCAGTGTGCAATATCACTCGGGTAGCCCTCAGCAGAGGCTCTTGTGATCTCTCTCCTTCCAACTGCATCAATTCTCCTGAACTTGTTCAAGAAAAGCTCTTTCTGGGACACTGCTGTCAAGTGTAGTTGAAAATGGACAGCCCAGTCCTGAGCTCCTTCCCTGGGGATCTTCTCCCCAAACACCTCCTGTCACCCCTCTCCATGAGCCTCAAAGTTTTACTCAGCTGCAGTGGGGGAAAGCATCCTAATTTTACAGAGTACGGAGAAAAGAAGAAAAATATCCCCTTGGGACTGGGACTGAATGATTTCAGGAGGAACGGACTCCTGAAATCCCAGGTCGCTTCACACCTGCCCCTGTGAGAGCAGAGATCCAGCTACATCCCCACACCAGTGGGCTACTGCTTGCACAAAGCTTCCTGGGGCATCTCGCAGCCTTGGTGCAGACACTAGAGGGATCACAGGACAACACTGTGAGGAGCAGACAAACACGCTGCCCACCTGCCAGCGTGGGTGAGAAAAGCCAGGAAAAACAAAAAGAATGTGCCCCAAATCAGATAGCACAGCTGCAGGATGCTGGAAAATCTGCACCCTCCAACACTGAGGTTGAAAACACAGAAGTACCACCACTTCCACGCAGACCACGCTGGGATTTTTACACAGACAAGGTTAGTCCAGGGTCTGCTTGGTATCTGAGATCGGCGCACAGATAGCCATCACCCAGGCAATAATAACCAGCCACACGTCACTCCCCAGGCATGCAGGAACAAATGGACAAAGGAAAAGAGCTGGCGTTGTTGGAGCCTGACCCTAAAGTTCAGCGAGGCTTTTTATGAAGTCCAGTGTTGCCACCTCTGGTGATGTTATCAGAAACCTGGGAATAGCTGGCACTTTCTTTTGTTCAGTTTTATGGTTTGTTTGGGTTGTTCCTCTCCAAGCCTTGGCTCCCACAGTCGTGAGACTCTTATTTCTCATTTAACTCCATCACTCCGTGTCTGACCCCACGACAGGCTGGGAAACGTGAGCTGCAAGAAGCCTGGAAGTTGACAACAGCAGAGACCTTCATGCAGATGCCAACTTCTTTTTTCTCCTTTAGCAGGCCACGTCCACAGCTGGTGTCCCCCTTCTCCTTCTCAGACTTCTCTCTTTGTATCCAGCACCTGCCTGGGACAAGGATTGCCCCTCAAAACAAGTATTTTACATACGGCTCCTCATTTCTCTGCATGTTCCTTGCAGCAGGCACAAGAAGCCAGAGGAGATCTTTAAGGCAAGAAGGCAGTGCATGCAGTGCATGGCTTGGAAGAGAAAGGTGAGGTCAAGGGCTGGGTGCTGCCATCCACATCGATGCGAGGGGCCTGTGCATGGTGGCCTCGTGCAACTGCACAGCCTTAGAGTGGCTTCTTTCCATCATGAAAGTACTAATAAGGGAAACAGCCAAACTAAAACACTCTTAATAATGTTTTCCTATTTCTTTAACACCTCTCCCTAGAGCACTCTCTCCTCCCTTCGCAGCGTCTTGGCCAATTTCACTCACAAAGCAAACAGAAAACTCAATATCCCCCCGAGCAGGGATTACCAGGGGTCAGGGGCCCTCGCCAAGCACCGCGGCAGAGGCTCTGAGGTGGGTCACGGCACAGGAGCTTGCTCTCCTCCAGCCGGCGAGGCGCTTTCCTCCCACTTTGCAGCCCACCAGGGCTGCAGGAGCACTCGCGAGGCCATGAGCTGGTGGGGATGCACCAAGGCAGAAGGCGACATCCTTCAGGCACAAAGTGCTACTGCAGGGTGGCACAGAGCTGAGGAAGGACTGTGCCCCGAGCCAAGCCCCACTGACCCCCTGGTCTGGACTTGCAGAAAACCCCTTCTCAGTCAAAAATCAATCAAAAACCTCTGCCTTTTACCCACGAGCAGCGATAGGACCAACAATGCTCCAGCATTCAGCATTCCCTTTCCCTACTGGACCAATCCTTTACCCCAGTTAGCGCAAACCTTCCTGGCTGCTCCCATTCTGGGTGCAGAGCTGCACACGAGCATCACCACAACACCACCGTCAGGAGCAGCACAGAGTCCACAGCCTGAAACCTCCAGCTGCCCGGAGCTGAGCTTTAAAATCAAAATCAGCTATGCAATTCTGCCAGCATTCTCCCCAGAGTTGGCTCCCCTGCAGTTCCACCCCCTTCCAGACCACTCTGCCGTTGTGCTCCCTCCCCATCACCCTCAGTTGGGTCAACAAACTCCCCAGCACTGTCCCAGGAAGACAAATACAGCCAGAAGGGAGGGAGTTGTGGGCAGCTGTGGCCAGACAGCCTCCACCGTGCCATCCCACAGCCTTTAGCACACGCTCTACAGCCTGGAGACGCAAACTGGGACATTTGGTCAACTACTGTCATATCTGAGAGCTGCCCACCCTAGGGGTCACGTGGAGCATCTACCTGCTTGGGACAAGTCCCACATTTTGGGCTCCTGAGCTGACCTGACACAGCAGAAGCATCTTTATCCTGAGGGATCAGGGTGGGGGTGATGTGCTGGGACCGTTTCCACGTCAGCAAAAGCTCTCTTTTCATCCACAGCCAGCAAGGAAACTCAACTGCCCACATCAGCAGAGTCTGCTCGGAGTCCCTTGGGGAAAGAACCAGGCAGATGGAGGGCCAGTGTGAGCTCTGGAGGGAGCAACCCTTCTGCAGGCTGAAACACATCCTGCTCTCTAATCAACAACAGCCACCAATACCTCATCTCAGTCCATTTGGGGCCAATATTGTCATTATTTTCAAGGTCATACAGCAAACCAAGAACAAAATTGAGATCCTTCTCTGATGCTAGATCCTCTCTCCCAGCAGAGCTGGCAATTGACTTTGGCTTGGTTGCAAGTATTTGTTCATAAAAGCAAAATATTAGCGTCACTCTAGGACTATTACAGCTGCCTCCTTTTTGGCTTTCTGGGCCAGACCCCCACGAGGAATGAGAGGAGATGCATGTTGGGCAACCTGTTGGCAGTGAAGGGTTCCAGCACCATCTGTGAGCTGGGGATGGAACAAAACGTGCCAGCAGCGGGGTACCAGCCCCCGGCAAACCCCTGCCTGCAGCAAGCACCAGGCAGGCAACCTTTAGCTCCTGTCCCTGCTGGAACAAAGGCAAACCCAGCCACCTCCTGGCTCTGAAAGAGAAACCTGGAGAAGAGCTGGGGTCAGGTGGGTCCAGGGAGGCTGCCATCCGTGGCCTGCAGTGCCTGAGCACAACGGTGCACAGAGGAAATGTGCACCGTTCCCATCACTTCAGGAAATGCTTCGTTCCCATCAAAGCAAATCAGCTCACAGCTCCCTACACAGCTATGGCTGAGCACAGCCTGACCATGAAGGTTGTGTTGAATGGGATTAAAGAAGCTTGTTTATGCCAACAGATCCCATTTTTCTGCTGACACTCGAGGCGAGTGTGGGCGTGCACAAGCTGTTTGCTTGGCTCGGTGGGTCATCTCAGCCAGGGCTTAGTGCAGCTACAGAGACACTGGGTTCCTCAGCACACCTCTCACAGAGCCCAAGCCCAAAGCTTCGTCCTGGAGGTGGAGGAAAACCACCCCCAGAGCAGCGGTAAGGGAGGCGATGCAGCGTGCTGCCCCCAGGCCTTGAGATGTGCTCTGTCCCTGGGGTGAGACACCTAGATTTTGGTCCAACTCATCTTTGCTCTCTGCTCTGTATTTATAAGATGCCCAGTTTCAGTGCAGCATTTAGCACTGCTTAGGGACTGCTTCAACCTAGCATGGCAGTGACCACTGCTTATTTATGTTAAAAGCCTGGGAACAATTTTCTACAGGCAACACTTTGCAGTGATTCCTCCTGCCAGGATGCTGTGGTGATTTTGGAAGCGTTTTAGGGCATGGTTCTTGGAGCACAAACCCCACAGCTCAGTCCCTGCCCCTGCACATCACACTTGTCATACCTCGTCTTCTCCAGCACACAGCCAGCAGCCAAGTAATTTGTCCTCCTGCCCTTGTAGAGGTTGATGTTGGGCGGATTTTCTTACACAAAGCCGTTTCCTGGCATTCCCAAATCCTTGGATTGCTCCAGCCTTTTTGGATTTAAGGGATTCAGTACACGACAGCTCCTCAGCCTCCATCCCCTTTTGTGGCTGGGAGGTGATATCCCACCCATCCCTACCTCATACGTGCCCACAGTGATCCTGGCCCAAACCCCTCTTCTCTTAGAGCTTTGCTTTATTGCTGGCAGAGGTACAAAACCCCAAGCACCTCCCAGAGGAGCTCCCTGTCTCAGGTGGATCCTTTATACTCTCAGAGCAGAGGATCCTAAGGGGGGACATCAGAGTAACCCTCATCACCTGAGAGTTTCATCATCCTAATTTGCACTGCAGGTGTCAGAGATCCAGGTGAGACTGGGGCTCCACTCACTAGCACCTGCAGACTCTGTGCCTTGACAAATTTGTGTTTAAATAAACGATAAAAATAGTAATAAAAAAATACTACAAGCAGTAAAGCAGAGCCAGAGAAGGCTGAAATCCTTCACCCCCCCTCCAGCCACTTGTGTTGCAGCATGAGGTTGACCAAATGGAAACTGCCAGTTGCAAGAACCGCTTTCCCACCCCAATCTTTAACAATATCTTTTATTTGTTTTAAGGGCAAAAAGATGGACAAAAATGCTCGCCGGGAGCTGTGTCGGAGCAGGGAGCAGTGTCCTGCTATTGCCACCTCGTGGGCCCTCGCAGCAATAACCAGGTAACCCACTGCACGCTTTTAAGTGGCATGAACACTCACGCAGGAGTTTTCCTTAACCCCCCGGCAGCACGCACACCCCAGCAGTGTTGCTCGGGGCTTTTCAAAGGGAGCTAGGAACCAGGAGGAAGGCCTGAAGCATGTTCACTTCCCATAAATGAGGAGTTTGCTCCCGTTCCCTGTGCTGTTTGCCATGCCCTGGCGACCAACCATGCCATTTGCTGTGTGTTTTGCACTTACACCTACACTTCCAATATGCAGCAGCACAGAGGGGCATCCATTCCCATGGCAGGAAGCAAAATCTGCTCTGATGTGTCAACTGAAGAAGCTTGGAGCTCTCCCTGTGCCCTGCAGTGCAGTAGAGAACAGGGATTTGTCCTCCTCTTGCTGACATGTGGAAGGAACGTGCCCCTCCTGTGACACCGGAGTCTCAGCCATGGACTGGCTGCTGGGACTCTGCGTCTATCAGGACATGGGGCTAACCTCACAAGGCATGGCTGAGCTCTGACGCTTGCTTTGGATCAGTCCCTAAATGTTAAAAGGAAATAAAAAATAAAAAAATCATTGCCCACCAGAGACCGAGCAGCCGTATTTGCAATCCACAGCACAGAGACTCGGTGGTGCTGGTTTATGGTTTCCCTCACGTCGCTCAGCAGCAGCAGGGCAGGGAAGGGGTAAGCATCCAGCTTCTTACTGCCATTTTCTGCCAGAGCAGAATCACAGCTGGGTGCAGGAGGGGAAATTGCAGCACAAACGTGGATGGGGGCTGAGGGAGGACAGTTTCCAAACCCAATAAATGCCACGCATGCCCTAGAATGTAGCATGGGTTATAGGGTAGTCCTTCAGGCAAAGGGGCTGTACCTTTGGTGTCCTTTTCTCTGCTCAGGTGCCATCCCTGTGAGATCCAAAAAGTTTGAAGGGGGAAAAAAAAAAAGCTCCAAACACACAACTGCTGTCTGACCTCACTGCCTCTTGCTACAGGGAAATGTGTGAAACATTCTTTGGTTGCTGAATAATTCCTCCTTTGAAATAACAAAGGAACTAGGTAGGATTTGCACAGCTTGATAAGATTTAGCACAACCTGATAAGATTTCGCTCCCGCTTCCCATGGATTCTTCTTCTAAAATACTGGGACTTTTCACGCGTTACATGCAGCCTGTCACATAACCAAGAGACTTGCCCCTGTAAGTTAGCACTAGAAAGGCCTTTGAGCAGCTTTCTTCTATAGCAGCTCTTTGTTATAGAAAGCAAACACAGAACTCTTCTGGGAGTTCGTCTAGGACCCTAGGGGAGTCCTGGCGAGCCAGGAAAAGCACCCTAACAGCTGAACCCCTCCGGGGATCCTCGTTTCCATACTGGGAACTTTCTAAAGGCGTGAGAGAGCAGGCAGACTTTCTGCCCAGGTTTCCCAAATCCTGCTGCCTTTGCTGCTGTGTGGTAACCCATTGCCTGGGCTCGATCTGGAACCACCACTGCTTAGGGAAAAGTTGTCCTGGCTACAGAGAGTTCATTGCAGCGTCCAGGCAAAGCTGGCCTGGGCTGCTTGGAGAGGGCTGGTCTGCAGCATTACTGAACTGCCACCTTGTTCCTCCTCCTTCTCTTGGGGCTTTTTTTTTCTCCCCATTACTGCTTCGCTTTGTGATTCTCAGTGACATCAGTTCTGCATTTAAACTCCTTCTGTCTTGCCACAGCCTTTTTACTTTGGTATCTCTGTCTCTGCTCCCTTTTCTCCCCTGGCTCAGCAGCCCTCTCTCGCTTGCACGCTAAGATATTGTGATAACCACAGCTCATCCTTTGCCTCTTCCTGGAAAACTGGGCCTTAGCTCACAGGTTTACCTTCAGTGGCAGCCGTTGCTGAGATTTTGACTGATGCAGCCCAGAGATACGTGCCCAGTGTGGGCAGAGGCAAAGGCAGAGCTGTGTTAGGTGAGTGGCATGCAGACAGATCTTACTTCCCAGGCAGGATTTTGCCCTGGGCTACAGAAGGAGGAAACACTGGGATTGTGCCCCCTGAAGGCTGGAGAACACAACCTTACTGTGTGGCAGTGCCATGCCACCGTTATCCCTCCACGCAGTCACTTGAAGTCTGGATCCAGTTCTCATCAGTATCGTGGGAAAAGCTCCAGCGAACTTCAGTGGGAATTCAATCATCTATTTCACAGCACAATTTTATTTTATTTTTTTATTTTTTTTTTTTAAAAAGTTTCTTTTGTGTTAGGAAAAATACGGACTTTCCAGCACCTGAAACAACTGCCTGGGAGCTGTTTCTTCCCACCCTAGCTCAAAGCACAGTAATGTTCTATGGCTACAGTGGCATGCTTCTTGCACTTCAAAGTCACTGTGGATAGGGTTTATACTTGTTATTCCACTTAATGTTTCTGACTTTGAAATGATTATGGGGTCTCCTCTGAATGCTTTATGGGGTAACAAAACTCCAGAAGAACAGGGCTCTTTCCAGCTGAGTAAATAGAAGATATTTTCATAAATCTTCAGACTATTGGAACATCAACAACATTATCCTACATGGATTGTTATGACTTTGTATTTGCAGAATCATATGTTGAAGCTTAGACCTGTGCCTTCAGCCTTGTCTTCTATTAAGCTAGAAACTTCAAATAATCCTACAGAGGCTACTTCAGTTATATAAACTCCCAGAGCCTCTGTACTCAGCCATGGCGAACATTACGTTGCTTTGATCACCTCCGTTTCCTTGACTGGGACTCCCATTCTTTGACAAGGGATTGACATCAGGGCTTTCACCTTCTTCCTGCTGCTTATGTTCTGCTTATGTTAACTCCTGTAACCCACAAGTAGCATCATGCAGAAATGTGGAGACAGAGTGAGAAAATGTTCCCCCCCTCCCCAAGGAGCCGGAGAAAGCAGCCTTTAAATGACTTTTTCATACCTACCACAGGAGAAGCCTGTGTGATGAGCTGGCCAAAGCCTCTGCTGACTTTTCTTCTCCTTATTTGTGAAGAAAAGGGCAGCTCCACCTATGGTGCCACTCACTCGCATGCCCCTTTGCTGTCTGACACACACTGGTTACTCTCTGTGCCCTACAGCACGGGCATCAGGTAGATTTTGTAACTTTCATGAGCAGAAATTACGCTCTCAGTGGGGATACAGATGTCCCGTGTGGCCTTCAGCAAGTCAGAGGTGTTTATCTCTCTGAACGCTAGGTCCTCACCTCGGGCAGCCAAAGCTGGAACCCTCTGGGCAGGAAACAAAAGCCTGGCTCCACATAGCACAGATAGAGCAGGAGGGAGCCCATAAAACTTACTGGAAAATGAGAACAGACGCTTTCAGTGATTTTGAACATGACCAATGGAATCAGCTCAGAGATGCATTCTTGGCTCATTTGCTGCTCCACATCGAAGGCTCCCAGCTCCCGGGCAGCCAACAGCCATCACACCAACTCTCTTCGGCTTTTTTACAACCGAGCTGTGTTCTGATTCTCAGCATGGACTTTCATTTCTGCCCGCTGATTATCTGTTGTTCTTCTAACCCACAGCTGGGGGAAGTGCCTGTGGAGATGGTGTTTTTCTTTCTAAATCAGCAAGATTTTTTTTAATTATTATTTTTCTTCACAGTTTGCAAGTTGCTTGTAGCCAAAACTCACAGATCCCTGTTCAATTTCTTTTCTATCTACTCTGTTCTTACTCATAAGCTTAAAAAAAATGAAATCAGATAATAATAACACCAAAGTATTCTGCTGCAGTTCATTATTTGTGTTTAAACACCTTCCCTTACATTTGTCTGCAAACAGAGGCCTGGGAAGAGGAGTCAGAACCTCTGTGCTCTCCCCAACTAGGTGGATAGAAATGGAAAGAGTAAGAAATATGGAACAGCTTTTTTCAGCTGATACAAATCTTCACAGCTCCCTCACTTTCAGTAGAGCTTTCCTGCTTCATCCATGCCTGAGCGATCTGAACTGTGCTTATGACCATGCATTTAGGTCATAATCCCACAGCCTGATCTAACCAGGTGGTAGCACCATGCATGGATGTAAGCACGGCTGGGGAAAGAAAAGAATCATCTCTGATTATCTCTGTATTTGGATATTATTCTAGTACTTCTCAAATCCACAACTTCATAATCAGTCTTATTATGCATAACAAAAACCAAATGAGAGACAATACAAAAATGTGTTGGCAATTTGGAGGAACTCCTAATGTACACAGGATCACTTCTGAGTGCTTCAGTGAAAGCATCAATCTTGAATAATCCAAATGATGGATGACAGAGCAATTAAATTTGCTTTCTCTCCATTCATTAATTCCCCAGAAAAATATATATATATAATCAAATTTACATGTAATTAAAACATCATTTGGCAAATATCTCTTTCTGTGCTATAAGAGCTAAGATACTTACAATGTTTGCTCTGTGGTGGGGAGGCTTGACTTGCTGCGCATCCTGCAACCTTGTTCTTAATCTGACCTGCCAAGACAGCAATCCCACACAGCAGCACTCGCTGATACCTTTAAGAAGGGGGTGGACTGTCCAGTTGTGTCAGCCGGACCAGCTCAGGAGCAAACGCTCCCTGAAAAGTGCCTGGAAAGCCTTTCCCAGGCTATGGAAAAACTTGGAAGAGAATTCCTGAATGGGCTCTCACTGGAATGCTAGGAGGGAATGGAAAGCAGAGAAGAGAGAACTGCCCAGCAGTGAAACCAAGGAAATCCTTACACAGACATTATTTTAAAAAAAGATTTTATTTATAGTGTGTAGCATATCTGACTGGACAAATTCAGTGGCATTAAGAACATAAAAAGATAACTATACAGAACGATACAAATTGACAAAGTGAGTTCTGTGGAGTAAAGGAGGTCTGCAAATCAAATCCAGAGTAGATTGGTAAATCTGTATGGCAAAGAGGCACAGGGGTGGCAGAGTAAATACCGGCAGGAGTATCTGAACAAAATTCAGAGGAATTGCATGGAACAGAAGAGTTTCTGCTGTTCCTAATGGGCTAGAACTTCATTTTCAGTCTATAATTCTATCATAAATATTTTGGCATGGTGCAAGTGACAGCAGAATCAAGTACAGAGTTGCAAAGCATGAGAGCAGGACCCATTTTGTGAAACGGTCAAAATGATGCATTGGTCTATCACCTTGTGCTCACATGCACTACCTCCAGTCAGTTTGCATTTGCACATTGAGACAATAATCATTAAAAAAAAATGTTAAAGGCACTGAATAGACCGAAAACTTCAGAGCGTCGTGGCATTAGTTGCTTTAGCATGAGCTGTGTTCCCCACAGCCTCAGCTTCTTGTTCCTGAGTTTCTGCTGGTTTGTAGTGGAAAATGAAACGCATAACTTCGGGAATGACAAATGTGATGTTTACACAGGACACGTGTCCAGTCCAGCTGTGACAATCTGTTTCCACTTCTTTCTGTGCTGTGCGTGTTTATCCCCAGTACCTGGTGGTTTATGTTAAGAATGTTTAGGTCTCATTGCTTGGCCACTGGATTAACCCCCTGGAATGGCCTTCCTTGACCTCCCTACCTTCCGCACCCCCTAACCGCAACATCACGTAGTTACTTGTTTACTGAACTTAGTCATAATCTTCCTCTTCAGAACATTTTCTTCCATATTCTTCTGTACTAACCCAATACATGCCTCAACATTTTATGTTTGAAGGTATTTATCTGCCTTTTACTCTTCCTTTAAGACCCTAGTTTCACAATGATTTAAAACAACGGGTCTTGTAATTACGTTGGATATCTGCAGTCCAAATTTTTACCTAGGCAAAACTCCAGCAGAGATAATTGGCTTCAGCGGGAGACTCGTCCAAGTAGGAAGGGCAGGATTTGGCCTCAATCAGACTGTAAATTCCAGCTTAAAACTCAGTAGTTGTTCGGAGGCTTGCTCCTGTGACAGCGTCATTCTTCGTGTTTCCTTTCATGAATTCCTTTCCTATTCACCACAGAAAAACTTACTGGCATCAAAATCAAATGATAATACCCTGGCCATCTCCCAGAATCCCGCTAGGTCTTGTAGAAAGCATTCTTGTCTCCACAGCTTCTAAAGGGAGCGTAAAGCCTCCACGATGTTCCTACATTTTCTTAGGGAAAGGCAGTTCTTTTCATGGATGCAATAAACAGGGCCCGATAAGCAGCTGTGACCCTGCCAAACTTACCAGTTGCTTTAGATGATGTAATAAGTACTTGCACTTCCAATAAATCCACGCTGCAGTATTTAAGGTATCCTCTACAGCTGTATATGGAAACACGCAACAACTACGGAGGGAATTCTGCCTGCTCAGCACGAGCAGCACCACTTAACTACAAGCACTGGCACAGGACTCCCCTCCTGCCACCGCACAGTTCCCAGCCTTCTCAGAAGTGCCCTCCTCTCGGTGTAATTGTCTTTGTGGTAAACGCAAAGATCTGGGGTGTTACGTGGTCCAAAATGTAAGCAAAAAATTAAACACAGCCTAGGTCAACAGCCAGAGAGACCGGAGGCAGGTATTATAACGCTGCTAGCCTCCCTTACAAAGTACTCCTACACTTTTTTGTAACTGTGCAGAAAACACTTTGTTTCTTCCTATCTGAGCTCCCAAACACTTCCCATTCTTTCAAATGCTTCGGTCGCTGAATTACATCCCCCTTTACCAAGGAAATCTTGAGAAAACAAGTCAGCCACATATTGTTTCCTGAAGGTCACTGAGTTCCTGCCTGAGCAGCCCTAAGGGGAAAAGAGCCTTTCCGAACCAACAGCTCTGCACCGAGGATGTTTTAGCAGTGCCCCCCCTGGTCTTTATCAAGCTGCTGGATTTAGTTCACCAGATCTCAGCTTCCACAGAACCACACGGAGAGCTTCCAACCCGTACAACTTAGGACAAATCATTTAGGACCTTGGGAGATAAACGCCTCTGGAATTGAGATGGGCGCTGCTCTGTTTAAAAGATCCGGGCTCTCCTCGGAAAGTGTCACAACTAAAAACGCTGCTGCACTAGCATTAGAACAAAGCTGCCAGCTTATGAAGCATGTGTGGTAAGAGGAGGTTCTTCCACTTCTTATGGCCCTAACACCACTATCTGGTCTCAGCCCCATGCCCACATCCACGTTTGGCTCTAGCTGATGTCACTCACTGTTTTCAACAAGCGCTGTGTGTTCGTTTGATATCAGGACCTGTATTTCCATCTCTGCTCTTTCATTTTTAATCTTCAGGGCTGTAGATGTGTCAGGATCCAGGGGGTTCAGCAGTGTTAAAGGCAAATAAGAAGCACAAAAGAACCTGGGAGAGGACCCAATTTTCATTCACTATTTTCCCTCCCCACTGCACCTTGTGTTCTAACAGTGGGCCTACAGCCAAAATGACTGAGATTAAAGACATTTTTGAAACCTGGAGCTCAGGGGAGAACTGGGGCTGATTTTTGTGATTTTCTTGACTGGTAAATCTCAAAACTGGTAAATCTCTTGACTGGTAAATCTCCAAACACAGTATTTGAACTGTTATACAGCATACTTTGGATGTAAACCATACTTGTGCAGTGAAGCAAGCTCTTCAGAAGCAAATAGCTCGACTTCCTCCACCTTAGTTTCCACCAGCCTCCGGAAAGTGCGATCTAACTTGCAAAAAAGAGCCATTTTGATGAGGTTTTAAATCAAAGAGTAGAGACTACAATGCAAGTCGTTGTACACCACTGACAATTTTTGCCATATTGAGAAATTTTGTTTCCTAATGGAGTTCACACTACCTACCTACCATGAAACACCTATGAATGAAACTGCTCAGTGAAATATTTCTTATACCAGATTGAAAAGCCACGTTAGAATCAATGGGACACTAAATGACCTGACACTTTCACCTTGTTACGCTGTAAGCAGCGCAGTCAGTGTGTCCAAACACCTTTTCAAACATTAAGCGACTATTCAGAAAGTGGGCCATTAACACATTTTGTCATGTTATGCAGTTTTTGCCTCTCCTGTAAACTGGGCTTTTTTCCAGGTCCAGTAGCCAACAATAAATCAATCACAGTCTCTCACAAGCCTTTTGACTTAAGTTCTATCCTGTAGGTTGGGTTAAAAACAGAGTGGAAATCACTGCAGGAGGTGGGGCAGGAGGGGGCTACTGGTGACTGCTGTTTAGGAGATGTTTGCTTGACCCACAGCCGTTCTTATTGCCATTCTTTGTGGACTCCTCTTCATTATCCGTAACGGAATCTTCTTCTTCTTCATCGCTCCGGTCGTCTTTCAAGTCCTGTGGAGAAGAAAGGACCGTGAGCACATTCTATACTTGCTGCACTTACTGTCAGGTAAGTTACCAGATTGCTGTTATCAGTGCAGTGCAGACCTTGTCTGGGCTATGGCTGCCAGACAAGGAAGTTATTTATTTTTAATACGAACTGGGTATCCGGATCTTTACAATGACTTTGAAGAAACAGCCAGTTAATTAGTCAGGTGCTTTCATTTGTAATTGCAAGATGAAAAGATGGTACATAAAAGTTTCAGATAATGAGACATTCTGCCTCCTTGGAAATTCCCCGTTGTCCTCTGAAGACAAAACTCTGTCCTCCTTTTCCCTCAGGAAACAGTGTGCGAAAGGAAGCAAATGAAAGAGGAGCTCTGAACACGAGACTATCAGAACTGCCCCCCCAAACCACCTCCAAGAAGATGGAGGCTGACATCCAAGGAAAGGCCAACTAAAACCACTTTAATCTTGCAGAACCTAATGTTCTTTAGACAAAATTGCCTCCATGACCTTGGCTCAGTCATTTGACCTCTTCTTGCTTGTTTCTGCTTTCCCTTGGAAAGCATTAATAGTAATCCCTGGGTGCTGTGGGATTAATTAACAACTGCAAAGTGCAGGGAAGATGAAAAGAATATGGTATAAAAGCTAAATAGGATGAATACATTCACTAAAACACAATAGCTGAGACAGGTAAACTAAGCAGTGACTGGTTGTGCCAGCCTGTCCCCATATCAATGTCACTCAGAGAGATGTATCAACTCCAAAATATTCTTTCTTGCCCAAAGATGTATAAAACACATCAACATTTGCAACGGGAAGGCTACATCTCTATACATCTACGGAACACATCTTGGATACATCATCCTGCCAAGGGAATTGCCAGCGAGGAGGGGATGGTTGCTTCATTAGCAGGGATGAAAGGGGGATCCAAAGAGTCTGCCTATGAGAAAATCCCTTCCCACCTCTACAGGAACAGCCTCTAAACATTTGACAATCATACTTCCTCCCCAGACAATCAAACGTGGCACTTTCTAATCAACGTTTCCACAACACAGAGAAAAGACATTGTGTCTACCCAGGCATTGCACAGCAAAGGTTTGGGAGAGAGAAGATAATTGTGTGCTGTTTGCCATGGTACAGAAATTGTAGCATTCCTCGGTTTTATTTCTCACCACCATAATCCGAGACCCTACGATATGCTCAGGACTTTGCTTCAATCAAGGCTTTGACATTAAAACCCAAACATCTTGGCTAGCCTATCCTAAATCCAATGTGGTGTTTTAACGTGCACAACACTCCAGGGCAAAAGAGACACACAGCATCATCTTGTTACCTGGGGCTTAGCACCTGATGGACTCACAGGAAGCCCTCTGTTTTTGTACTATAAGAGACGGTCAATAGTCGTTCCCTCTCCAGTATCTCATTATTTAATAGATAACCTCTCACTTAAAGTCGGGAGTTTTTGTGGAGCTGGGGATCAAAACCCAGCCCCTCACACCTTGGCTGACGATTTATTAGCACCAGAGCATCCACTGTGTTAACACTCACAGTTTAACAACCAGCCGTTGGTGGTATCAACGTTCACACACTGAGGACCGCAGCTGTTGCGGTGTCTTTTTGTAACACAAGGGTGTTTGGCCTTCAGGGCTGTCTGCTGAGGTTTTTCTTCACAGCAGGGCAAGCCCAGAGCCACGTGCTGGATCTGACAGGTACGTCAGCCCTCGTACAGACCATCTGCAGCCTGCCTGTACAGCCACACCGGGGACCACTCCGTGGATAAATTTGTTTTCCATGTCAGCTGCCTGGACCTCAACTAAACAGGCACAGACAACGCGCTCTTCTGGCGCTCGGAGCAATGTGCCAAGGTCAGGGATGAGCTGCAGAAAGGAGAAACCTTTGTTGTTCCCGCTCGTCCTGTATCTGCTCTCTGAACGAACCAACAGCTCTCAGCCTGCCAGTCTGGGGGTCTTTTGTAAGCACAAAATTCATACAGATAAATTAAAAGCTCAGTACTAACTCATCCAATTGCAATCTCATATCCCTTTACATATTACATTGCTAGTACAACGTATAGGACTACAAAGAAAATTAAAGATTAAACTCTGTCTCATCAGAAAATATAAACCTCCTGGAGCTTCTCTTTTGCCTTTTCCCTAACAATGTACAAAGGGTATCAAAACAAGCAAATCTTATTGTAAATACCGTAAAATAAACTTGGCATGCCATCAGTTAGAGAAAAGGAAAGGCAGCCTTTCCCACACAATTTATGAGGTTCTGCCTCCTTCAGATCACCTCTATTGCTCCTGGTGGTTTTGTAATTTGTATTTGCAGTTAAAGACAAATGCTTGGGCGGGGAGGGGGGAAGAGGAGTAGGTGTTACATTTTTGCCACCACAAACGTTTCTGAAATAAAGCGCAAATCAAACCACAACACAGCCTGCGATGTAGGATGTGCTGCACCCACGGGAAGCGCTCATCTTCCTTGAGCAGCGAGGCCGAAAACGTGGGGAACGACGGGGGAGGAGTGCTGTCGTGCTCCTTGTGAACGAGCCTTGGAGTCAGCGACATTACGAGCGCGTATTTCATTTTGTGCATGTTGCTGGTGGACCTCAGCTGTTGATGGTCCTCAAGCGAATGCCTGACAGGAGCTGGCAATGTGCGTTCCTTTGAGTGGCTGCCGATACTGACACCGGCTCCTGTTTGCTGTGGGAAGGAGCGGGCAGTTCCAGCATGGAAGGGGAAGCTCGGACAGGATTTGCTTCCCAGTTTTAATGGTGCAAAATTGGACGGTCTGGTGAAAGGCACTACGATGCAGGCACTGTGATGTAACTGAGAAGCTTGCGTTACCCTCCAGCACACGGGAAATCCTTGTATTTGAGGTAACACCTTGCATATTTTAAAGAAGCAGAAGTTACATTGCTTTGCAGGCTGAAACAATCATTATAGAGCACATTTGCTTTTTATCTGGGTAAAAGTGCTACTTCTGGATCCTGATATGGATCAAGAAGAAATGCTGCTAAATCAAATCTATTTTTTTTTTTTTTTTCTAAAAATTCTTGCTTTAGAAGAGTCTGGCCATTTTTTTCTAGCTTTTTTTTAAGCAACAGGAATGCAACAGAAGTTACAACAGAACTTTGAATAGCTCCAGTTTCACCTGTAACTCGAAAACCAAATAAACCTGCCTTGCAAACTGTTCAATATACCATTATTAGCATAATGAGATATAAAAAAAATGAAGTTTGTGCCTCTGATAACTTTCACTTCCCAAGAATGACAAAACATGTAACATTTCTAGGATTTTTCCCTGCTTTGATAACAAGATCCTTTTTCTGACGTTCTCACATCATAAGTGATAGTTGTGTTTTCCAACTCAAAGACTCTGTGCTTACTGTCCCTGAGCAACAACAGATGAATGTGCTACCAGAAACACAAGAACTGGCAAACTGCAAATGCAACAGAGGCCATCATTAATACTCCACGCTTTGGTTTAATGGCATCAGCCAAATTTATTATACTTGAGATGGTTTGGGGGGAACTGACAAAACGGAGATGTGTATATTTTACGTTCTGGATGACTAACCAATTTAATCTTTCTAAATGGATGAATGGTTTCAAGGTTTATGAGAAGCAACACTAATGCTATAAAGTCTGCAAGAGAGCCATTTGTAGTGAAGCCAAAGCCGCAAGCTTTTATAATCTTTTTTCCTTTTGTTTAACCCTTCCACCTGCTGCTCAGTCTGCCTCTTTTAGTTAAATGAACTGTGTGTGTTAAGGTAGTTTTGGCTTCTTGCATTTCACTAACTGTTCAAATTTTTATCATTCGAGTCATTAGTGCTGCATCTTATTACATGAACAGAGACCTTCCAAGAGACTTCACCAAGGAGAAAGACTTATTGAAATTAAGAGAAGCAAACTTCAGAGGCCAGTTCCCAGCTTCCTGTAAGCAGCAGACAAACATTGGTCAAATATCCATCTAAACTAACAGCACGTTTTGTCCTAACTGCAAGCGTGCCTCAATAAAGCACTCAGAAAACACTTCCCTCTTGACAAGCATTTGGGCTGCACTCTTTCTACTTCAGCTGATGAAAACACTGGGAGAAAGATGCGGCAAAAGATGTGAGACAAGTGCTAGTTTCCTGTTCCTGCATGCTGGTGGGAACATCTCACCCTGACACTCACTGCGGGAGAAATGGACTGGGCAGACACTGCCCTTCTCTCCTGCTTCACTGGGGCACGGGGCACAGTTGTCCATGGGGATGCTGTGACAGCAGCACAGCCATAGCTTTTTATCTGCTACTCGGTAGTTGAAGTGGAGAGTGCAAGGGGGAAAGGAAATGCCAAACGGTATTAAAAAACAGGCAAAAATATATTCTAGCAACATAGATTGATCCTATGAACGCTGAGGAAGCCTTAGCAATGGGCCTTCTACATCCTCAGAAGGGGAAGGGCACTTGCTAGCACAATGTATTGTTAGCTCAATATGGCACGGTGCAGGTTGTCAAGTTGAGATCTCAAAATGTAAGCTGTCACTGTAATGACATGCTCCAAAACCGGATGTTCTCTGGATACTCAGTACCCTGAGCTGGTGGAAGGGGATGGGGAGCAGGATGTGGCCCTCATTATCCATGAAGAACTGGTTGGTGACCTGCTACGGCACTTAGATGTGCACAAGTCGATGGGGCCGGATGGGATCCACCCAAGGGTACTGAGGGAACTGGCAGAGGAGCTGGCCAAGCCACTGTCCATCATTTATCAGCAGTCCTGGCTATCGGGGGAGGTCCCAATCGACTGGCGGCTAGCAAACGTGACGCCCATCTACAAGAAGGGCCGGAGGGCAGACCCGGGAAACTACAGGCCTGTCAGTTTGACCTCAGTGCCAGGAAAGCTCATGGAGCAGATCCTCCTGAGAGTCATCATGCAGCACTTGCAGGGGAAGCAGGCGATCAGGCCCAGTCAGCATGGGTTTATGAAAGGCAGGTCATGCCTGACGAACCTGATCTCCTTCTATGACAGAGTGACGCGCTGGGTGGATGAGGGAAAGGCTGTGGATGTGGTCTACCTTGACTTCAGCAAGGCTTTTGACACCGTCTCCCACAGCATTCTCCTCAAGAAACTGGCTGCTCTTGGCTTGGACTGGCGCACGCTTCGTTGGGTTAGAAACTGGCTGGATAGCCGGGCCCAAAGAGTCGTGGTGAATGGAGCCAAGTCCAGTTGGAGGCCAGTCACTAGTGGCGTCCCCCAGGGCTCGGTGCTGGGGCCGGTCCTCTTTAATATCTTCATCGATGATCTGGACGAGGGCATCGAGTGCACCCTCAGTAAGTTCGCAGATGACACCAAGTTAGGTGCGTGTGTCGATCTGCTTGAGGGTAGGAAGGCTCTGCAGGAGGATCTGGATAGGCTGCACCGATGGGCTGAGGTCAACTGCATGAAGTTTAACAAGGCCAAGTGTCGGGTCCTGCACCTGGGGCGCAATAACCCCAAGCAGAGCTACAGGCTGGGAGAGGAATGGTTGGAAAGCTGCCAGGCAGAGAAGGACCTGGGAGTGCTGGTGGATAGTCGGCTGAATATGAGCCAGCAGTGTGCTCAGGTGGCCAAGAAGGCCAACGGCATCCTGGCTTGTATCAGGAACAGCGTGACCAGCAGGGCTAGGGAGGTGATCGTCCCCCTGTACTCAGCTCTGGTGAGGCCGCACCTCGAGTACTGTGTTCAGTTTTGGGCCCCTCGCTACAAGAAGGACATGGAGGTGCTTGAGCGGGTGCAGAGAAGGGCGACGAAGCTGGTGAGGGGCCTGGAGAACAAGTCCTATGAGGAGCGGCTGAGGGAGCTGGGCTTGTTCAGCCTGGAGAAGAGGAGGCTCAGGGGTGACCTTATCGCTCTTTTTAGGTACCTCAAGGGAGGCTGTAGCGAGGTGGGGGTTGGCCTGTTCTCCCACGTGCCTGGTGACAGGACGAGGGGGAATGGGTTTAAGTTGAGCCAGGGGAGTTTTAGGTTAGATGTTAGGAAGAACTTCTTCACTGAAAGGGTTGTTAGACATTGGAACGGGCTGCCCAGGGAAGTGGTGGAGTCACCATCCCTGGAAGTCTTCAAAAGACGCTTAGATGTAGAGCTTAGGGATATGGTTTAGTGGTGGGCTGTTAGCGTTAGGTTGGAGGTTGGACTCGATGACCTTGAGGTCTCTTCCAACCTGGAAATTCTGTGATTCTGTGAAAACAGAAACACCCACTGAGGCATCGTGGAGAAAAAACCTGGCTGACCTTCACCCTTTCAAGGCAAATTCAGACCTGAGCAGAAGAGGTTTCTGCAGGGAAGTTTGATTACTCCATTTGTTTCATCATCCATCTTCCAATCCAGCTTCTCGCTGACAAAAGCACACACTTTTTGAGACATGCAATAACTTCATTTGGCATCATGAAGGCAGTAGCCTAGTCTCTGCTTTACATATCTGTGGTGTCAGTTTGGGAGTACGGTGGTGGGGAGATGTTTGTGCATCTCCTCTTTCAGCTAAACAGAAGAGAGGATCATAGAATCCTAGAAAAATTAAGGTTGGAAAAAACCTTCAAGATCATCCACTTCCATGGGTTCCTCCGCCTCTTCTTGCGGACCCACCTCCATGGGCTCCACGCTGTTAGGCAGGAGGACCAGCCAGTCCCTGCCCGGGACTGCCCACACAGGATGCCTGCCATCGGGAATGTTTTCAGGCCAGGGTGCCGAACCAGGGGGGCGCCCAGTTCCACGTTTAGGCCCCGTGCCGCTCTCCAGTTCACTTCCAGGCACGGAGTCAACGCCGCCGTCTGTTTTACGGCCGCAGCTGGGTCCCACGCCGTGTTCTGGCCCGCAGGCACGCCTCTGCTCCCCACTGCTCTCCGCCTCACGCTCCCGCCTTCGCTCCACACCCCCACTGCCCCACTGCTTAGGCCCAGGCCCCTGCTGCCGTATGTCTGAGGGGCCGGCCTGTTCCCCACGTCGCTGCGGTGCCGGTGATATCTCTGATACGTGTCTGTGGGCCGGGCACCAGACGTCCCCCGGGCACTGGTGGTTTTTGTGCCGGAGGTGCTGTCCCTCTGCCCACGACGCATCTTCCTCTCGTTAGCTGCCGTCCTTCTCGGTGCTTCCTCGGACCGCTTCGCTGTCCTCACACCGAGGAGGGCTGCCGCTCGCCTTGCTCCTGCTCTGGCCTTCTTCCTGCCGCTGGCTCTCAGAGGACCCAGTCGCTGAGCAAGTGGCGGGCTGGCGGCAGGGGGGCTGTTTTATAGGGCCCGGGACAAAGGCGGGGCAGCGGCGGCCACTGTGACCTCAGCGAACCTCTGTGATGCCCAACACGAGTGGCCCAAAGGCGGCTGTGCTGGGAGCAGCCTGGAAGATGCCCTCACGTGGAGGAAGGAGGAGGGCTGGGGGGCTGAGGGCCCCTTTTCTGGGGCTGGCTCCCCCAGGCCACTTGGCTTGCCAGAGAGAAAGGCTGCCCCATGCAATCCTACCTCAAGCCATTTTTCTTCTGATCTCCAGGAGTTAGAATGTCTTGTTAACAAAAGAAATTGCACGTACTGGATTATTTCATGTATTGTTTACAGACGTTGTGAATTTTCCTCTGCATCTATTAATATTCTCAACTTCAACTATGTAAGCATCTGCAAATTTCATCACAAAGCTGTTTTCCTTTCCTTTGCAGTAGGAGGCTACTGACATTCAGCTGTAATTACGCTCCTTCCAGTACTGCAGTTGCTTTTCAATTGCATGATACCTGCCTGCTGCGCCTCGCCCCAGGCAGAAGTAGGCAAGAGCAGCCTGTAGGAGGTCAGGCTCCTTCTTGGTGCTCTGTCTGTACAGGGGGTGGGAGACGATCAGACCAGCTGAGTTTGGCCGGGTACAATGCTGACTTCAGGTTTCTCAGCAGCACAAGGGGATTTCAATTTTGCCGCTGCCTGGGTAATACTAAAACCAATTAATCCTGGAAGCTGAGCTCTCTGCTCCTGCTGCCAGTAGGAAAGCAGCAGTGCAGGCTGCCGAGCAGCCCACCCATTCCCTGTTGGGACCGACATCCCTGACCCCTGCAGTGGCAGCAGGGCAAGCCGGGCTCTCCAGGACACTGATGGTAACTATGCGGCACTGACGCAGCCCGCACAGCTGTAGTGTGATCTCCCTCACTGCAAATACCTCACCCTTCCCAGGAGCCTGCTGTTTCAGACGTGGCCGGCTATTTACCCACTTTGTTTTAAGCCCGCACGGGCTATAGCTGAAGTCACTCAGGAACGACGACTCAAGACGCTCGTTGTATCTGCTGACAAACTCTGAACCACATCATTCAGAGCATAGTGAGATCTGCCACCAAACAGAAGTCAGCTCAGAGTAAAAATGGGCAAATTCCAAGATACACAAGTCCAAGGATATACATTTGGGTTCTGAGTAATTTGCTTCCACACAATTAAATGGATTTCTTCTGCAAGGTACAGATGCACGAGAAGCAATTCACAGCTGACTGTGGGGTTTTTGTGATCTCTGATTTGGTGAAATTTAGATTTTTGGATTTCCAAATATTTATTTTCATCCTTCAGAGTGATTCGTAAATGTTTATTTCATTAAAATCAGAGTATCCTACATCTTATACCTTAACTCTACCTTAAGAATATTTTCATTTAAATACCTGCAACCATAGTGACTAGATCTCAACTTTTCAATGTACAGACAATAAATTCCACAGCACCTGCACATATGGAACCAGCTCGCAGTACGGAGATGAAAGCTACTAGTCAGCGCAGCAACCACTGACTCAAATAAAAGAGATAATAAACAACAGAGAGAATAAAAAGTGAGTCCAAACAGACGGGGGGTAATTTTCCAACAAATAATACTACAAAGTTGATGAACCTCCAAGTTCTACACGTTTGATTCAACATCCGTAAATCCACTGAGCTGACATATGACTAAATATGGCTTTGCTTTCCTGTGGAGCCTAAGGAATATGCATTTGGATTCATGCAAAGTGTTCTAAATTTCCAGCCTGGAAGATTTTATTAGAAAATGTATTTCCCTTTTCAGCTTATGCACACTAGGCAACATCAATAATGTTCATCTGCAGTGGGAGATGCACCGCTGGGCTCCGCTCTCTGCAGTTTTTAAAAGAAGATGCAGACTCTCTAGATTAATTACACTGGACATCTTGTGGCCAAAACTTGTCTTATTAAATCCCTCTCCTATGAAATACCCAGTCCCCAAGTTTTCCACTGCAAATTTTCAGAAGGAACTCCAAGATGTGTGGAAAAAAAAAAAAAAGAAATTAAAAGTTACGCTAATTCCACAAATATTGAGAAGAATAGCCACGTAAAGTTAAACATTGTTATTAGAGTATCTCCCTGATTTTGACTGACAGAGTACATTTAACCTTGAAAAATATCACTTGCATTGACACTCGGCACACCACACCTGTAACTGGAGCTATAATACCGCGCCTGTTCAGAAGAAATAAATCATTGTTTACAGTTAATCAGGTACTCTGTGGTTTCAATAAAGTCTGCTCCCTGTGTTATTGAAATCCACTAACTAAACCTTGCACTCGAGTGTATGTGGCTTTACGATAATGTCAAAAGCCCAGGAGGTACTGAGTGAGTCATAATGTCCCACTGCTTTTTGAATTATTCCAATTTTAAATCCACAGTTGGCAAAGAAACAAAGAACAATATAATAGGCATTTGATGCCGTTCTGTATAGTGAACTTTTTTTTACCCTAGCACAGAACTTGCATTAAGCCAAGGAGTTCAGCGTTCTGAACCTTTATCAGAACATGCACTTTTATTCCTTAGAAATGGTTTTTGGCTGAAGAACAGATGCTCAGACACTGGTACTTTTCTCACTTAGCGAGGTAGGATACTGCACTTAGGGCGAGTGCTTTGGAACAACACAGCTGCTGAAGAGTATTCTTACAGAAGCCTTACGGCACTACGAATATGACCCGAAACTGCAAAGAATGGGACTCTGTAAACAACAGGCGCTTCTCTCCTATCTACCATGCCCGTTAAGGCGTGCATTCTTCTATTTCCTTTGTTAGGAGGCGATCTGTTCCTTGTGTGGTGTATCCGAACGTTGGCCCAGTACTAAAAGTTACTGAACCAATTTTCAAGTCACATACCTAACACGTAATGTCTTTTCATTTCACATTCATAGCAGTAGGCACAATACCTGAAATGGTTTCAGTGCAGTATTTCTAAACACCCTTAGCATCAAGGCTGGATACAGAACTCTTCCCGCAGTACCTAATGAAGAAACGTTCTTAAGCAGCAATAGAAGTCCCTGAGACTTGCACGACTTAATTCGCCTGGAGGGGGATTTATTTCACCGAAATTCAGCATTCTGAAAGTCAGGTCTCTGCTCAACTTGTCATCTAGGACTGCTCTCTAACAAAAAAAGAGAAACTGGTTCCCCTGAGGGTGAGCTGCCCCACCACTTCGCAGGTGACCACATACACAGCGAATTGCTCGCTGGAGCAACCTCTCCTCCCACATGGCTGCAGCAGGACCTTTCACTTGAGCCATGAACAGCTTTTATATGGCCAAAGTGAGGCGAGACACATCCTACCCTTATAGGCTTCAGGTCCATCTGCATCTCCACCTGACTGGACTGAGCGACTGATGGGGTTTTGTTGGTTTGTTTTCTGATGAGCTGACCTCTGCCACATGCTGGGCCTAGTCACAAGTTATTAGGCTTGTGCTACAGAGCACAGATTGCTCCTTTTAGGGCTTCCTGCCTTCTTTGCATGGAATAAGGATTATGGAGCACTTCCAGGCCTACCCAGGGAGACGTTTTCTTTAAATACAAGATAGGACAAATTTCCTTTCTCAACTGATATTAATTTATCATCAACTAACTTGATTTCAAGAGTATTTTTTAAAAAATTGATTCAGCGGATTGCAATGCTGTAAACCCCTCTGAAAGTCTGAGAATTGCTCAACTTACAAGGAAGTCACAACTCCAACCACTGCAGCATATATTAAAAATAAGAAATGAAGGGATCAAAAGTTCCACAGAAGATCTAGGGTTTGTTCTGTGAATTGATTTTTGGCAATTGAAAAAATAAATACATATGCACGCTATTATATATATATAGTTTTTATATAGGAGCATATATAAAAACTAGCAACAAATGGAACATTTCATAAATATTCCGCTCTAAAATTAAAAGATACGAGCAGTTAACAAGAGACGCCAGAAAAACTGTCAGCAAATGTCTTTCTATGAACAGCAGGGCAAATCAATGAATGGCAAAGCAAAAATTTGACTGTTTGTCATTTATCCGAATTAGGAACTTTCACATGAAAAAAAAAAAAAAAAAGTCATTTAAATCACAGATTTACAAAAACAGAGTTGTCGTGTGCCAGACACATACATGCAGGGAGAGGAGAGGGGGCAGTTGTTTGGCCAGATCTGTTGCTGCTGAAAACTAACGCAGTCCCCTTGACTTCAAGTAGAGCCGTGCTCATTTATACCAGCTGAGAACCTGGCCCCGTATCAACGCCGCAGACTTCTACTGAACCGGCCAGGGCAGGAAGCTTTGCTTTCAGAACTACATGTCGTTTTGATTTGCTATTCTTAGAGGCAGTGGTCATCTGCAGCTCCTACTGAAGTAAAGCACGGCAATTTGGAAACAATAAAGCAGCTAAAGGGTTTTTACGCGGCACATAGGACACCAGCACAGCCCTGTTTATGGCACAGCTAATGGAGGAGAGGCAGAGGGAGCATCCACACGCCCAGTTTGTTGGAGCATGGCCAGAGGACCGAGTCTGCTCTTGCAAAGCCTTGCGTGTGCATAACAGAGCTGTGGAAGGGGACTCTGTCCTAATGCTCCCACCCCAGCGTACGTTCACAAGCCCATCTATTCCAGTCAAATGCTTGGACATTACATCCTTCAGTTTCTCATTACTTCATTCCCCCATAATGGTAATAACAGCCCTTGACTTACATTTTCTAACCTTCACCTGATTTTTACAGAACACTCAAGGGAAAGGCAATCAATCAAAATTCCAACAAGGAACATGGTTGCTGTTCTGAAATGTGAGGGGCATGATTCAGTAGAACAACGTACCTCCCCGGTCATCGTTCAGCTGCTGATTTGACAATATACAGTACTGGTACCAAGGGCAGCCTTGACTTCAAATCCCCAGCCAAAGTGGGAGCCCGGAGCTCCCCAGCATGCATACGGCGGCCTTCTCCGTTTTGCCTACCATTGTAAGGACAGCCAGCAAACCTCTTATTCTTTTACGCTTTCTTCTGCCTGCCTCTCAACCCGCCTCCCCAGATGAATTTGGCAGCACGAAGTGCGACATGTAGCCAGGCTTTGGGCTTAACTAGATTGCTGTAACAGAATGGGAAATATGCAGATGAAAGAAAGTCATAACAGGAAGTAATTTCATTTTACTAGGGCATGAGCCTTCATGCTGCTGACCTGGCTGGCTAGCTCCCATCTCCAGGCTATTAAAAAAAACATGTCTCAAAGGCAATAATTTGAATCAACTGGGAAGGCTCCCGGATAGACTGGTTTTCATCTCTAAGAGGGAAAACTTCCATTTGTCCTGTTTCATTCCCCTAATAAGCCATCCTCATGAGAAAAAGTGCTATAAATATTTATCCAGAGAGAACCAACAAATTCAACTTCTCCACAACCCATTTTCCTTTAAAACGGAGGAGAGGCAACCCCTCCTAATCAAGCTCAATCTGACGTGTGTGTGTGCTAAACCTCCATTCAGAGAGCTCTGAAGCAGGACATTAACACGTACTGGCCCTTCCCAGGCTAGAAAGTAAACAAAATCTCCACTAAAAGCTTTTTACCAATTTCCCAATCCTACACTGGCATGAAATTGTAATTTACTATTTTTGAGGATAACGGTAATCTAAGTTACCCCTTTTATGAGGACTACTTGGAATGAAAGCAAGCAAATCTCTGTGGTCTGCTTTATCAGCACCCTGGCTGCCATAGGCACCGTGCGGGCTTAAAGCACATAAAAAAAAAAAAAAAAGAAAGAAAACAGAACAAAAGCTTCAATGCCTATGGTTTAGGGAACTAAACCCTGTTCCCTGTTAAACTCCTGTCAAATGACATTTGGCTGAAACGAACAACTCCTTCCTGTGTTAATTCTCTTGAATTTTCATTTTTTGATTATAAATGTCCTGAAAAGAGTTTTCCATTGCTAAAAATATAAATAAAAATGACTTTTTAGGAGTCAGGTAAACTGCTGCACATGCCAAAACTCTGCATACATTTGAGGGTTCATTTTCACCTCCCAGTAATAGCACGGTGCGTGGAAGCGCAGCACTGTTGCATACGATCAGGCTCACGGCGTGACCCTTTGCAGCTGAAGTTAGAAGTCGGCGTTTATTAGCCAGGAGCAACCAGGCTGGGTTCACCTTCGGCATCCCTGGTGCACACCACAGCACACAGCTCAAAGGCGTGAACACTGCTTCCAGCGTTATTTGCCACCAAAGAGATTTAAAACCTAATTTCACTGAAGGCCGTTCTACTTACGTGTCACATAAGGTTTCTTCCCCCCATAGCTTTAAAATTGCGATCTGTATTTAGAGTTACATATTCCAGGTTATTGCAGGGCGCAGCGAGGACGGCCGTGCTGCCCCGGCTGCGAGGGCAGCCACGTGCTCGCAGTCGCAGTGCTCCCGGGTGAACAGAGGCTGAAGAGCAACTCCTGTATCGAAGGTATGCCAGTAAGGCTTTAACCGCTGTGGATCCATGGTTCTGATTGTGACGGATGGAGACCTGGTTCTAAAGGTAACTAAGGAAAACAAGGCAAGTGCCAGGGAGGCTTAGATTTGTCATAGTGAAGTCTGTACTTCCATGGATAAATGTTACCTGCAAACTGGAAAATTGGAAAAAACATTTCTTTAAAGAACGTGCTGCGGGGCTACGAGAAATGAACGAGCACCCGAATTCACAACTGAAATGTCATACTCCCAGGTCCCACGTGGTTAGAGCATTTATTTTTAATAATTCATTTGAATCTTATAAGTTACTCTTGGTGCAAAAATACCAAACAAACAAACAAAAAAGTAAGAGGAATAAATAACAAAAGAATTCTGCACTGGGCCCAGGGAAAGAAAGCTCAGCAGAGCAGAGGTGTGTCTGAGCAGCCTCAGCCTGACCGCAGGTAGTGTGGCTTCTGGGAGCTGTATAGCCTAATTTAAAAGCTTACCCAGAGGTTATAGCAGGTCTCTGAAGAAGTGCATTCACAACAAGAAAGATAGAAAGGAGCATAGGTCAGCACCTGTGCAGGTGTAAAGCAGCATTACTCCTCACTACAAGCAGTGAGGGCATGCTTTACAGGAGCAGGCTACGTCTGTGTCCCAAAGGGCTTCCAGGCCCCATCTGTGCATTACTGTTAAAACAGTGAAGTATTGGAGTCACACTTTCAGGGATACAACATTACTAGTGTATGTTATTTCGACACAGAAAAGGAAATAACCAATTTAAGTAGTCTTTATGTGGCTAACCACTTCAATGGCCAGGACTGCACTGGCATCCCAGTATGAGTACATACGAGAGAAGGAAAGAAAGTTAACTGGAACTGGCAGGGGTATCTCAGCACGAGAGCAGTCCTCCGGCAGAGCAAAATGCTTCAGTAGAGGAAGGAGCACTGGACGTAGCACAAGTGTCATAACAAGTATTTCACAGCTCTTAAGTCAAGCCCAAAATAGTATTTTCTTATCATTTTCAGCTATCTTACACTGCCATTAGTCATTCTTTGAGAATTAACTCTCACTGTTCTCTTGGGAATTCAGACTGAGTAAGGAATGAATAAACCATGGGCAGGAGTACGTCCAACCAAAAATGCTTAAGAAAAACTAGAGCATTCCTTTCGTTTTGCAGTCAGAAAGTAGTGCAAAAAAAAAATAGGAAGAAAGAACCAACGTGAATCCAAACGGTACTTGATGACTCCTAAAGAACACCAGCTATTAGTAAGAAGCTCATTGCCTTAGTCAAGGACAGGCTGACGGCAACAAAGCAATAAAAAGAAGCAGAAAATATATTGCTGGTAACATCACAGCCCATTACAAACCTGCCATTACCTTCTGCCACCGATGGACTTCGCATCAGCCCTGAAGTATCTGAGTCATGTGGACACCGTGCCCATTTCCTACAACTTACACATATTTTTCAAAATTTAAAACACCGTAGTCTCAAAACCTGAACTCGGTGTGTAATGGCTTTAACATATATTTTACATCTTAATTTGCCATAACAATGTGGCTATAAGCTGCTGTCATTCGCTCCCTTTTTCTGACCTTGGAAATAAAATGTTTAATCTCCATGGGATTTTCCTGGCGAGATATTTTAAATCGGTGCACATGTACATACCTCTCTCTATGTTTTTTCAATTTTCCTAAAATATTCTCATATGTGCAGACATGATGACTAGACATGTTTCAGTGGTGCTTGAAACCTGATACAAGTGGGTAATTTAACCATGTAATTGAACAATATTACAGAAACACACCAACTTCCCTAGCAACAAAAGGCCTTGGACATCAAGATGGCAGCCAGCAGCTCACGTTGCAATTGCCTGACCTAATTTGAAAAGAAATTACACTGAAAAATGTTCTTCGTCCTCTCGCTGCAGAACTGACCTCAGATAAGTGCCTACAGGTCTGACCTCGAAGGGCTTTTCTTGCATGGATGTGCCTCACTCGTAAACAGGGTCATAAAGTGTCCTATGGAAAAGGACATTTGGGTTCATGATAATTTTATTTTTTTAAAACAAACATTTTCCAGCATAACAACAATCTTTGACTTGAAAAAAATAATATTCCTGTTCCAAATTTAACTGCATAGAAAATAAACAGCTTCTTAATGTGAAGTAGACAACCGTGGCCTAGCTTGCCCCCTTGTTAAGGTCACTCCTGAAGGACTGGGCTGGGGGAAAGGAAGCACGAAGCCCACACATGTCAAGACCAGCACTCTGTGCCATCAGCTCAGGTGCCAGAGACTACCAGAGCTCAGAAAATTGGACACACAAGGACAGAGCAAGATCTTCTACACCCCTCTTTCCTTTTTCCTCATTTTAATTCGTCTCTGGCTGCAGTGCTTGGGAGGAGGGAGATGGCAGGGTTTCTAATCCAAGCTCTTTTTGGCTGAAGCAAGTCAGCCGAGCAATTATCCCAGAGAGACAGGATAATTAGTGCTGAGGGGAGGCGAGAGCTGAGATGAAGAGCTTCTGTCCACCCAGTGGCAGACAAAAGCCACCCACCCCTCTACGAGAGGGAAGAGTAAAGCACAGAAGAAAGCTACCTCCTGGCAAGGCTGCTGTGCTGCTGATGTCATTTCTGTTTGAGTTCCTGCCTTTAACACAGCCTCCTGCCAGTCTGACCGTGAGGATACTGAAGCTACACCCCCAGCTCCAGCGAGCTGCGGCACAGCTCTGTGCAAGCCTCTGAATAACAGCAAAGGGGACGTGGTGGGTACGCGACCACCGGGAGATCTGGGCCCTCACCACACCCCGCCTTTCATGTCTGACCCAAGCAGGTTCCTTGGCCTGGACTTTGAGAAGGGACAACCACTTTCCACTCAGAATAAATCCATTAAAGTGTACTGGGCTTCAGGCAGTGAGATGGATGCAATCAGAGGAGCCACCTGCCCTTCGAAGGATGCTGGGGGCTGTTGACCGCTGCACCATCGCTGTTTCCACCGGTGACCCCACCAGCATGGGGGGGCTCAAAGCACAGAAGGTACTGAAAGAAGTCCTCACACCTTTGATATGCTCACAGCTTCCTTCAGCCTTACATAGTTACACATCAGTCCCTATCCCCAGTTACATCGTGACTTCACTTTCCCACTAGTAGCTCGCTTGCTGCAAGAAAAATGTCTGAAATTGCCCACTTTCTGAATGAAAACTTAGAAGCCTTGGGTGGAGAAACAAAACCCTCCTAATGCAAGTGCAACGGTTTTACTGGCATTTCCCTGAAACAGCAGCAGCAGTTTGTGAGGAGCACGTCCGAAACAATCGCGGAGGTAGAGGAGTGCTGCCTTGCAAACACCGCTCTTCCCAGAGCCGCCTTTGCAGTGCTGGAGGCACCGGCTGCTTTCACAGCCAAGTTTGCCACCGCTATGGAAAACAGGCCGTACATGCAAGCCAGCTGAAGTCATGCAGACTGAAAAGGGCTAGGCCTGCTGCCGCTGCCACTGTAGAAATGTTAGTTGGAAACCATCTTCCCAGAGAGCTGTATAAGGAATCAAAAACCTCTGGTAGAGATGCCGGCTTGGTGCTTTTACATTTTTTAGCAGTGACTAACACAAAAAAGCTCTTATCTCAAAATAAAGCATTTCTGCCCCTACAAAGGCATATGAGCAGGCAGGGCAGGATGGCCTTATATAGCTGGCCTAGCAACATCCTCCTAACTGTTGTATCTGAAGACATTTTTGCAGTGGACTCCCCAAAAAAAAAACAACACCCAAACAGCGTGGATGGAAAGCTATGCCAGAGCCCTGCTCTTCCTCTGCTGCCAAGCGGAGAGCTCTCTCTTGATCTCATCAGGGTTGTGTGAGGAAGGCCACCTTCAAGCTCTGCATACAGCGAACACACGTGGCTGCTGAACAGGGAACACTCACCACTCCTACCTTCCACTTAGGTCAGCAGTCCGCTTACCCCTACATTTGACTTCTGAAGAGTGGCAAGAAACTTTTACAAACATCTACAATATTGTGATCCACATGGAATTTGTTTTCTGCCTATCCTAAACTGCTTCAGCCACACTCATTTCATCAGCAGATTTTGCAATAGGCTTGTATGCACTTGTTGGGGAGTTGCTAAATTCCAGGTCGTACCTCTCACGTAAAGTACAAATTTCTCTGTACTAGAGTCAAACAACTTCATTCCTCATGGCTAAAGTACTTTATTTTTCTTTCCTCTGTTTTTACCTTTCTCTATTAGATGTTTATTTCTCTATAAAAATTTGCCTTTAGTGACGTAAGACTGGATGTTAAAGACAGACTGGATATGTTGGTCAATCTGGCTGATGTTGATGAAACATCCTGACAGATATTTCGACAATGAGCTAAAATGATGTCAAAAATTCTGTCAAATTACAGTGAAATATGCAGGACAAACTCCAGCTCAATGCAGGGACAAGGCCACAATCAAAAAAGAAAACGAGAAGTAAAACACTAACACTCAATAAGCCTGGCCAGAAATGGCTGTAATTAATCAGAGGTAAGTGACATGGAAGAAATGTAAGTCTCTCACTGTCAAAGGAAACACAGAAACACGTTTTAAAAGCAGCACAAAGCAAGCCATTTCTTCTATGGATTTTTCCTTTTATGTTCAATTGCTTGCTCTCTAACAAGGGCTGAATTTGTAACCAGTTTTCCTGTAGGGAAGACATTGGGTCTCCCTGTGATATCCAGCTATTTGCATTAAGGCTTGTAGGAATCCAGGAATACCATCCAATGAGGCTGAGACTGGCACTGGGATCAGACAAATGTAGCTTGATTGCACAAGCTTCCTTGAGAAGCCAGGTTTAAATAAAGCAGAAAACAAAACAAAATATCAACAAAATCATCCTCCCAGGTACCTCATCAGGAAATGTTTTATTCAGATCCTTGTCAAAAGTCGTCAGGAAAATTCAGTGGGGTGGAAGGAAGGAATACTGAAGCACAGACAGTCCCTGTGACCATCATTTTAGGAATTAAAAATACCACTTTTCACACTGTAACTGCAAATCCCAACCATTAGAAACAACTACAGAACAAGCTCGGACTGAGAACGAAGATATTTGACCTGTCTCTTTCTCATTTGCATGGTGATAAGCAGAGTAATTATTGGCTGGTTTCATCCAGTACTATTATAATCTGAAGCACTCTTTCCATCAACTTCAAAGAGGCTCCGGTCAGGATGTTATTGCAGTGATAGGGACCATGCCTGGGCAACAAACTTGGGTGTAATTGCATTTGCGCTGGGTTCATTGCTAGTTATTTCCGGAAAGTAAATTATAGGATGGTTTCTGTTAGCAGTCAAATGATGGTTAATATGGGTAGAAAGGAATATTTCTACTTCATTAGGATGCTTCACAGCATTAACTGCTTCAGATAAAAGGACAGAATCAAGTTTTTTGTCCCTTGATCCTCAACAAGGAATACCATTTTTCAGTAGCACAAGTTTCATCTTAATTAGCAACATATCCCTGTCAATGGTTATGTCTAATATTGAGACATCCTCCAAAGTCCTTTTCTAAATGCTCCTTGCATGCTTGGCTAGAAAAGACCTTGTGAAAGTTTTACTTCAGGCAAGCAAGCAAGCCTTAGATTGCAACAAATATTTCTTTACAGCTTTTTCCCCACATTAATTTCACCTACAAGCTAAAAGTAGATTATGACAGCCCCAAACTTGCACTTTTACTGTACCGAATATGTTGAATACATTGAAACATCCTCAGCAAAGCTAGTCTTTTTAAACAGCCTCTTTGAAAATAAAAGAGAAAGCCTTTGAGCTTTTTCTTCAGCTTTCTTGCTGATCTATTTATATGTCACAGTTGAATGTGACTATTTCATTATGTCATAACATAATACTGGATCAGCTTCGAATGGTTTTCTTGGTCCAAAAACAGAATGTTCAAGTGTAGCCAAGCTCAGATTTAGACAAACCTGAAGGACAAGATTTCTATAGTTTGTAAAAGATCTCACCACTCGCCTCTCCTCATTTTTTTGAATGTTTTTACAAAGACCAGGGAGAAAAAGATTATTTTCACCTTGAACATAGGAATTTCAAGAGCTCAATGCCCAATGCTTTGGGCTCCAGCTTTTGGAACAGTTCACTTCTCATTTACTATCAGAGCAAAACATCAAATACAGGAAAAGGGAAAAAAAAGGCTGTACCTGAAGTTTTGATAATCTGATCTATGACCTTAAACATGAATGAGAGGTAGAAAGCACATTTGAACATGTTTATACTTAGTAGGTGCTGACATCAAAAATATCAAAAATGCTGACATGAAAGTTCAAGAAAGCAATAAGAGATTCCAAGTAACCTCTATTGGAAGTGTTAGTACGTGGCTGGTATTTCACACACCTCTCTGCAGAAACAGAACTGCTTACCTTTAAGAAAATGAACCTTCTCAAGATCTTGAAGATTAAGTAGCCCCAATATAAATGCAAGCCTTGAAGGATCAATAGCTGCCCGTTGAATAAGAAATATGCTATGACAGGAGTAGTGGAGTAGTATGTAGGTTGATACAACGTGGCACGTAGAATCCTAAAAAAGAAATAAAGGTCACTGTTACGGTGCAAGATTCCTCCTCCATGCAAATTATAATGATTTCTTATTTCACATTCCAAACTGATTAACTATTTCCACAAAATTTTAAAAAGCTCTGCAAAGATGACAGATTAATTAACAAGCTGTGGCTTAACTATATTATCTCTACTGAGGTACAGACTTCAGAAGATAAGAAATTTGAGTCTTGCATGAAAGTATGCTAAAAAAGGATATATATATTTGATCTTGAGCTCTGTGTGGTCTAGATAATATGCAACACAGAGCTTGTCTATGCCATTTTTTCATGCAAATTCTCTCTAATCTGAAATCCACATTCAGAGAAAATCCTGCAAGCTTTGCAATAGGGCTCTTTGTTAATTAACATGTGTTTTGTCCATCTTGAGACTTCATGTCTTCCATATTATTTTGGGCTTTTTGAGTCCTTTTAATCTCATCACGTTTTGCTTCCAAGCTCAAGAACAAGAAACTCAGTGAAGCAAAATGATTGGAGATCACTTGTGCAGTTAATCAAAAAATAACAAGAAAGTAAAAGACATCAGCATTTCTGAAAAAGAATACTACAGGAAATTAAAACCTTGTGCTGATCAATGTTCAGAACTATTAATTTAACCAGCTTGGGTCTCTAAGGGTTTGTCCACATGCAGGGAGGGGCATGAAAGCAAACTAGAACAAATCAATGAAACCGTGAATGTGAAACACATTAAACACTTTTTAAAAGCTAAACATGTTAAGCATTAAGCACACTAAGCACCCGTGTGGATACTCCAAAGCAGATTAAATCACAGTAAATGCTCACATGAATTTGCAGTGTTAAGTTATGATTTATGTGCATTGACTTCATAAATCGGTTCACCTTAGTTTTTCTGAATGTTCCCCGTGTAGGTAAGTGAGGTGAGGTACTACCTGAGAGCTAGCTACCAAGAAGTATGCACTCCAAAAAAAATTAACTGCAATCATATAGGACAGACTGTACTCTGCTTTGGAGCAGGAGGGATGTAATGAAAGGGACAATGACTTCTTGTAATTAAGTAGCTCAACCCCCTCGAAAACACAGGAGCTCATAGTATTTAACTACAATTTATGAAAATAAGTTAAATAATAAGTGAAAGCCTTTATTTATGTTAATATGCTTTCAAGAGGTTCATTTTAAAACTATTTTTACTTAATTTTTTGAAGAAAATTACAGGTTTTTATCAACTCTTCCAGCTGACCACTAAAGTCAACAATAATAAAAGCCCAGCTTCTGCTCTTTAAGATACAATCCATTTCTTCTTTTCCCATCACAACCAATACTAACCTCTCAATGGAAATGGGAATGAAATGAAAGCCTCTGACTACATTAAATATCGCTTACCAGCAGGGGAACAGAATGATCCTTGTGATGAAGAATGCGATAGAAAAGATGATAAACAACACATTGCAGGTTTTCTCCCAGCGAGCGTAATTAAACATTTTGGCTGCCTACATTGAATAAAAATCAAACATATTACAAATATTTTCTGAAATAAGTTCCTTTCTGCATTTTCATAAACAAGAACTCATCCTCCACCTAAGCAGGTTTCCTCCCTGTTTGACATACAGAGCAATCATTTTACTGATACCTAATAAAGCAGCATCAAAACAGATTCTTTGTTTATATTTCTCCTTTTATCTCAAAGGCAAGAAGTCTGTATCAGGGGCGTAAGGAACAGCTCTCTGATATGAAAGTGGAAGTGTCATGAAAACACAAAGTGCTCTTGAAAACAGAGGTTCATCTCTCGTTGTACCAGACTCAGAGCGGGCTGAATCAAAGAGAAGCCGCTGGCCCTATCTCCACACTCCAGAGGAGCAGTGGCCCTTTATACACAGCCATTCTGGTGCATGCATGTTACCCTTCTCTGTGCCTAATTTGGCACTTTTCTTCCTCTTTGAGGGCCAGAGGTCCTAGCTTTAGTCCCTATCCCACTAGTAAAGATCATTATTACTGCTTCTCCCCCAGCTGAAGTGTACAACTCCCCATGTCTCATTTAGGAATCACCCTGGTGAACAAAACATCTGTTCTCAAGTGCAAAGCTCCAGGTGCCATGCCTAGGTCTAAAAAGCATTTTGATAAACTTCTTTTTGAGTGACAGGGCTGTCACTTACACCAGTATCCAACTTCAGTTTGCATCTGAGTGCTGTCAAACCAGTTGTTGGTTCAACTGTTTGTAAGGCCACAGTGAACTGGACCACAAAACAGTTCAGGATTAAAAGTAATCCAGCCAAAGAAACTGCCTTTAATCCCAACTGCACGACCCCACTAGTAGTTGTTCCATCAGATCTGAAAGCATATTTGGAGAAGAGATGTGCAGTGAGAGGCAACAGCCTGCAAGATCCGCTTGCGTTGGTACTGCCAGCAAAATAGGTGATGAAACTACACTCTGAATCCTGGGGCTGCAAAACCAGAATAATGCCACTGAATGAAGCACAGAGAGCATTCATCTTCTGAGAAATCCAGCAGCAGGTCCCTGTCACCACAGAGCTGTGTGCAGAGAAAAACACACTTCCTAATCTTAGGACATCTCTGAACACTGATATTTAGCCCAGAGATGGAGAAAAAGGGAGACGTTTTTCTCCTGCCAGTACCTGGAATATCTTGTTCAGAGACAGCATGAGTATCTCCAGCCAGAACTGTATGATGTAGACGTGCCCCTTGGGTCAACACAGGGGTGTGAATGCTGACAAAATTAAGACAGTTTAGAGAAGTAGCCAAGCTTTTAGCTGCTAAATTTGCTTGAGAATTGGTATCATGACAAGCTGTTCGCAGGCTAGCCAACTTGGTCTAATTTTAACAGTGAAACAAGAATAATCCAGGGAGGCAGCTGTATTTCCAGTCCCTTTACTGTACTGCTGAAGTTCTCTTCTCCTCTTTTCTCATAATGGATTCTGTAACATTCTGTAAATTATCTGGAAGCTCTCTTTTAGCTTACAATTTATGACTGTGTGAAGCTGTCTCTCTGTGGGGATAGGGAGGGAGCATATGAAACTGATGGCAAAGAGATTAAAACATCACTGAACATGAGCTGGGCAATAAAATAATAATAATTAATATATATATATATTTAAAAAAAGTAGTCGGGGTTACCTCAAGCCAGAAATCTGCAGTATCATGCACAAATATCACCAGGGTTCCAAGACGCACATAATTGCCACACCAAGAGCCACTCATCAGCCCAATGGCTGCCAAGTGATGAACGACATGAGCCAGAAAATCCTGTGAAGGAGAGAAGAAAAAAGGTAGAGCCAAGCAAGCACAGAGCCCTTCAGGGTCTCCTTGCCGGTGAAGTGACAGGCAATGCTTGTCACAGAGAGGTGCCCTTGGCAGCCAGGAGAACGTGGATGGATGCATGAGTGCCAGGTGTAGACTGATGCTGCCCTCATGTGGCTGCACCAACCCCAATAGCAGGACACTTGTATAAACCTTTATTTTCCCATGCAGAAACAGAGGTTTTAGCTACAAACCAGCCTGACCACTTGCCTTCCTTTTGTTATCGATCCCCAGCGTAAATAGGAGAGACCAGTAAAAACTGATCTCAGCCATGTAGTACCAGTATTGGGACGGCAGCAGAGTCTGTAAATGAAGGAAAAAAACCAACACAGTTAACTTGGAGAATGTCAAAACTTGAACGCCAAGTGAAATTACTTCTTTTTTCCTTTCCTCACTTCTTTTGCTTCTCTGATGCATCTTGCTTAAAAAATTAAACTAAACTAAATCCATGTTCTGGGCTTCATTAAGAAGGATGTTCTGGGAGCCAAATATTTTAACCTTCACTCAGACCGAACTCTTGTTTCTGCTGTTCTTCCCCACCCCCAAATTTTAGCATGCTTTTTTCTGTTTTTGACAGAGAACTACACACAGAGTGCTTCTGCATTTAATTAGAAACAACTGCAAATAAATGAAGCTTTCCATTTTGGCAAACAATTAACATTGTAGATATTCATACATCCCATGACTAAAAAGTCATCTGCTTACATTAAAATCCTATGCCTCTGCTTAGGGCACAAGAGGGCTAGGATGCTGAGTTTACATCAGCTTGGCTGCTCATTTGGTTAAACACTTTTCCCAGGTGGCAGGGAATAAGCTTGGTTATCAGGTCCCATGAGTAAGAGGAGGTTGGTAAACTGAGCTGGGAGGCAGGATTCTTTATGATTTTGACCCTTGAGTAGGAGATGAGTAAGGAGGAGGGTGATGGGCCACAGATTTACAGAAATATGAAGGAGGGGGTAGCACACAAGAACCTCTGACAGGTGGGCAGGAAGGCAGTTTGCTTGGAGCCATCTGTTAGGGGATTGTTAGTATGATATTTGAGGAAAAAACCAGAGCGTGGTGACCCTTGGAGGTTAAAAAAAATGCACACATTAAAAAAAAAAAAAAAAAAGAGAGAGAGAGAGAGAGAGATTCCCAGAGCAGGGAATTGCATTCTGCCAAGTCAAACCACTGCAGTGCTCCCTTCCTCCGCCTGTGCTACTGAGAAATGGGGTCCTGGGATCACCCGGCACTTGGGCTGCTCTGCACAACTCTGCATAACGCTGTCGTGCAGTGCCTCACAGCAACACCAGGACTGCTGCAAGCCTCGGGGTTCTGCACTGAAGCCTCTAACACAAAACAACTACCATGGGCGGCTGGTAGCCTGGTGGGAATGACAGTGGTCTGGCTGGAGGGCTGTGTTGCAGCACAGGCAGATCGCTGGGAAGCCCTGCAACAGTCAGCAGGAGGTCCCAAGGAAGGGCAGGAGAGTTTGGTGCCACACCTCTCCGGGTGGTGCCCGCTGGGAGGGAGAAGCACGTCTGTGGATTACCCCTTCCAATGGGGAAATACCTGGAATGCCCTCAGGCCAACGGACCGATGCCAAAAAGCTCACCTGAAACGGATAGCCAACCCACGTCTGCCATATGTCGTAAAACCAAGGTTTCTGGGAAAGAGACAGATGATTCAGACGGATCAGCTGAGCCACAATAAGTCATCTTAACTCAAAAATCCTTCATACTTGAACATTCTCTATGTGGAGTGGGCTGAGAAACTATACTCTTGATAACTGCTCTCCACCGATTTCTAAAGAGATCTTACATCTCTGATTTACTGCATTAGTCTCAGCGTTTTGGCTTCTCTTCAGGACACCTGAAGCATTCCAGTTCATCATTTCATCATCCAAAGCAGTGGGCGTGTGTTTTATTACTGCAATTACTCAAGATATGTTGCCACAATGATTAGATTTTGCTGTGTTTACCAGCCACACACGCCGGTTTGTGATGATAAAGAGCGTTTGGGGAGAAGGGCCAAATGACCGTCGACACGCTGAAAACTGTTCAGTTGCTCAGGAGAAGCATTAATGACACCCCAGGCAGTGCTCACATAGTTAGAAGCAGCACTCTCTCTCTTGCTGCTGAGTCAGAAGTTGGGAGTAACACCTCAATAAATAGCCACGACACACACTGTTGTAGTGACCCCACAAAGTGCTGCCAGAAAAGTTTTACTGCTTCCTTTGAGAAAAATGTGGCCATGCGATGCATTTGTAGGTGTTAACAAGGCACGCCGTAAAACCATCGATGGGACTTAAAACCTTTCTTAAAAAAGGCTGATCACTCGTACACTTTCTTTTTTAAAAAATCATAGGAGTTCGAGAGGAAAATTTACAAATCCATGCAAAACTTCAGTGTATATTGCAGCCCACCACATAGAGTACATACATCAAAGATCTGAATCCTAGCAGCCACTGAAATCAGAGTGTATGGGCTTTGATGGGCTTCACGAAGATCTACAAATCTGTCCTTGTTCTGCTAAAAATATGATACCAAAACTTCATGAAATTAACTTACATCATATAGAAATATAAATCCAGCAATGGAAGATGTAAGGTAGAATGAAAATCGCCAGCTGCAAGATTAAAAGGAGAAAATCAGAACATTATTTTCCCATAGATGTTATCCTGAGTCAGACCTACAGCAAGTCATCACGTATCACAGACAATTTCCACATAAATGGGCCCTCTCATTCCACATTAAGGGTTGCCATGTGTGAGCTGTATCTAAATTATTGTTACTCAAATACTTATACTTGACTAATTGCTAAAAGAGTAGATGATTTTACATTAGCACAATACAGGTATCTTGCTTGTGATAATCAGAGAAATTCTCCAGCCAGGCTCAAGCTGATCAAGCTAATAGTTACAGCAAATTGTAATAGATTCCCCCAAAATTAAGCGTTTGATGACAGCAACCTTCCCACTGTATCAATTTGTCTAGTTTAGTCCAACGTGATTATTCAATCTCACAGCTCGCTATCAGCAGAAAACCTTTCAGCCACATAACGTATACTTTCCAATGGGATCAATCATTTTGCACACCGTGAGCACCGACAGTGACTTGTTTCAATTGCTGAATTAATTTCTTGATTTTTTTTTTAAACACCAATTGTTGAAAACTGGGGAGCTCTACGACGCATTACCAGATACAATGAAGGCTTTTATCTTACTGCACAGGCCTGGATAACCCATAAACCTCAATCTTTGACTAGGTTTGCCAGCATTTAACTAAGCCTGATCTAAGCTTTTTGTGGTTGAAATGCATATCCATCAAGGCAGATAAAACTCACAGATTTTCATCACTGATCTGGTAAGTCAGCAAAGGGAAAAAAATTTCCTGTGCATCTTAGGGAACCGAAACTATGTTGTTGCTTATGTATGGGAGAGCAGGATGCTGTGATTTGGAGCCAGCAATCAGCGTTGTGATGACTCTGGAACCTGCGTGGGAGGTATTGTCCCCGGGACTGGGTGTGGCTGGAGACTCAGCCAGAACGTTCCCACTCCCACCTCTACAGGTGATGGAAAACTTCTTCCTCTGCCCTTTTCTCCTCTGCTGGAACAAGGCTGACCTTTCCCACAGCAACTCTTCAAGATCAGTAGGAAAATGCTGCAGGACATCGTGTGCTGAGAGAGGTCATAATCACAGAGAAATGCACGCAGCCCCAGACTTGGTGAGAACATCTCATGGAACAAGAAGTATCCCAGACGAGAACAGCAAACAGCCTCCCAGAAAAGTGATTTGCTAAAAGGGAGAAAAAGCCTTGACAAGAACACTGCTTATGCTAGTGCTAATGGATTGAGAGATGTATAAAAATGATGGTTGTGGTCTTCGGCAAACAGTAATGAAGTGTCATTTGAGAGACGATGATGAGACCGGGAAGAGCAGCCCCTCCTTTCTATGCCCTGCGTTACCTGGAGGCTGATATCCCAGGTGAAAGAATGAGATGTTGAAGGACTGAGCCAGCATTTTAAAAGAAAAAACAAATAAAGAAAAAATGAGGACATGATATGGTGGAGGCTAGGCAAGACGATGTCTCATGCCCACAGAAGAAGTCAAGAAAACAATTACAGAATTGCCACCAGATACACTGGTAGCAAGCAATCATTCTACATTTCTACTTTGAAGCATCTTTCCTAAGATGATGAAAAACCACCCACTGCACAGAGAAATTCAAATGGCAGAAATCAGGACAGAAATGGAAGCAGAGAGAGGAACTCACAGTAATACCTTGCTCAGAGTTAACCAAGAGATCTAAGGAAAACACCACCAGACTGACTTCACACAGGGGCTGATCCTGCCATCAGGTCTCCTCGTATTTCAAGCAGAGGTGCGAGGAGTCCAGTAGACACAGCTGGACTGATCCTGTGTTCAGGATAAAGCGCATGCTTCAGTGACTTCCTGAATCAGACCCAAAGCACAGAGCACCTAATACAACCACACCGTTGGTCCCCAGCCCTACAACTCTGTGGAACGAATGCACTTGGCAGTAAATGCTCAGTGCTTCGGATGAACTCATCGTACGTACGAGACTGCCAGAGCACTACCTCATTATGCATTTAGCCAAGCTTCTTGATGAATTTGGTTAACAAAACCCAAAGTAAAATTCATCCAAATTCACCAAACCTTACACAACACGTGCCTTTTAAACTCTGATCCTGGCCACCACGAACAGCACAGAACAACAACTGCGTGAAAGGATCTTTCTGATTTAACTTTAGGAATCATCTCTTGAAACTTTTCTCTTAAGCTGAGTCTAAAAAAAAAAGAATTTAATAGGTGAAGTTAAAGGCTGGCGAGTCTTTTAAGGCAGGGAAGGAAGGTTTCATGCAAAGGACTTTCCAAACCCCAGTGTTGCTTAACAGGGAGCACTAATAGCTTAAGTATGGTTTAGAACTGGCTCATCAGATTTTCCTTGTGATTCAGAAAAATGATCCTGTAGATTGCAGGCTTTCAGAAATGTCATAACGCTCATAACACTGACTACTAGCATGGAATAACTCTGTTCCTTATTTGTTGCCTTGAAAATTATATCCAATTAAATTCACTGACAAAGAGCAGAGCAAGGTTCACAAAATTGCACAAGAAAAACCTGTTTGCTTCATTCTCACTCAGGCTGCCAAGCAAGTTTTAATTTTGGTCTTCGGCTGTGTATGACTAGAGCCATGGACGCATGGCAGGCAGCTCTTGTATCGACAGCAGGAAATCTTATTGTCACTTGCAAAACAAAGTTAACTGATACACGAAACAACAGCAGGAAAAAAAAAATGAACGCGAGTTTGCCAAGACACTTTATTCAACTCAGTTAAGCTTCACAGCAACACACCTCTGTCTATCAACTGGATTTATGCCCAGAGGAAATCAAATCATTACCATATCGATTCGCACAAAGTAATCTTGATAAACTACTCAACTTTGAGCTTTTAACCCTCATTCTTTAAGCTAATCTACCCTAAAAGAGGTCAAATAATATCACCATGTGAATTTTGCCAAGGTAGTTGCACTAGCCAAAAGCCCAAATGGTCAGGACACGAGGGAAGGGTTTTACAGTGGCACAGTTAGTTGCAGTAGCAAAAAGGGTTGAGCTGTGTAAGCAAAGCCACGCTGCCTATTTGGGGATTTCCAATTTGTATGAGATTTCGGATAACACTGGAATAGTTCATTAGTGAAATGTTTATGTATGGGGAAGTTCCCGCACGCTTGTGGAAAATCAGACTCTTGAATGCTTTTCCAGTTTTCAATCATATGCAGGAGGAGGTTTTGAAACTTTGTTACATATTCATTGTTATCACTCACAATTACCCAATGGCCCACCCTCATTAGCAGATTTGAACTCATGCTCCACGTGGTATCCTGTGCTCAAGCTGTAACACCTACCGCTTAATTAGGATGCCAGGAATCCTGCTCTTGAACTCACTTCCATACACACATTATATGATCCCGAGATGAAAATGTGGATACATATTTAATGAGTGAATAAGCATTTTTGTTCCCTTATGATTACAGGCAGACAGACAAGTGTTTTCCTATTCTCTACATGTTTTCATCAAGCGTTACATACCAGGAGCCTACAAATAAATCCATTATTACACACTGAAGAAATCTAAAATATTTTGGAGAGTTCCCCTCCCCCCCAAGAAACTGCAGGCCTAATATTTTTAAGTCACTGGATGTGGAGAAACGCTACTAGATCCTTTCAATTTGTTTGCATGTGCACAAACCAAAACCCTGGTCAGACAGACCCAGCTTTCTGGAAACGATCCCCCACCCAAGAGGGCATCTGAGGATCTCAATCACTTTCCAAAACAAAAAATCCATAATAAGGAAAAGATTTTTCTTACAAAGCTTCCTGGAATTTCCGAAGCACAGTTGGGATCTCAAGGTTTCGCCGTCTCCTAAACCACTTTTCCACCAAATGGACGGTACAGTTGCACTTTTTGGCAAGGCCTTGAATCTCTGACTGCAAAAAATGGAGCAGTGTTAACAGCAAGATCAACAGCAGTGTCTTCTTCATTTATTTTGTACTTCACAGATCAGCTTCCCACAACTGTAAGACCTTCATTTAAAAATATTACTAATATTAACTGTCCATGGTATTTTAACTTTGAGACTTCCTGGTTTAATTTTTGAATGACATTCACAGAAATACACGGTTTTCAAGACACTAATTTATGTTAATAATTCAGGCATGAAATGTATGGGTCTACAAACTGTGCTATTGCCTCTCTGATGGCTTCTGATAACTTAAAAGGTGCAACTTTTTCAGCTAAGCAAGAGGTTTGGCAGGGGTAACTTTGTGGAGTGCCATATATTGATGCACGTAGGCCTTGCATCCAATTTTTTACCTTACATAACCATTAGACTGTATTTAAACGAGTCTTTCAGCTGAGACAGCGTTAAGGTGAGCTGGGCTCTGTTCTCAAATCCAACATTCTGCCATGCAACAGGGCAAGACACTTAATCTTCCTGAGCAAAACCCAGACTGCCTCCTTTCAACTCCTAAAAATAAATTAGGGCTAGAGAAGTCACCTAAAATCCATCTAGCCTTTCCAGTGCAGCTGCCAGTTGTCCACGATTCATCTGTACTCCGAAGGTGAAGTGCCTCTGCTCTGCAGCCATGCCAGCGTGCACCGAGCACAAGGTAATACCTCCTACTCTAATGACTAGGGGTAACGAGCCGCCTCCTCGTTTGGCCATGTGAATCTCGCATTTCTGGGTGCTCGGTGCCCCACCTGCAGCTTGTAGGCTTCCTCCCTCTCCTCCATCCTAAGAGGCAGAATGTGTGGGCTGACCTCCCCTAGGGCAGCTGCAGGAGCAGAGGCAGTGTTCAACTCATCCCTGGGGAAATTCTTTCCCTCCGAGGCTGGTACGCAAATAGTGGGTGGCAGCAGCACTGCCTCCGCCAAGGTAAGTCCTGTTCAGTTGGTCTCCTTCCCTTGGAAGCAAGCTCTGGTATGTGAGCAAAGACACCTCAGCTGCTGGGGAGGGCAGGACTGCCAACAGGCTCTGTGTCCAGCCCATCCTGCTGGCTGAAGAGCTCTCTACTTGCCACACGGGAACGCTGACTTTGTTTTGACAGACGATGGAGCCTAGATGCCCTCAATCGCCAGCCAGGCCTCTGTGCACTCAGACATGCTGGTTCCTACGCCAGACACACAGAAGAGGCAGCCTGAATCATTCCTGTGTACCAAGAAGTATAAAAATGCAAATGCTGTGCTTCCCTTCAGAGATTAATTGTCAAACTGCACTCATGCAGAAGGAAGTTATGAAACAGAGATCAGGATACTTGGCCAGATAGAGCAGAGCTTACATGTGAACATGAATACATCTACTCCTACAGCATCAGGCCAAAACCACAGTAAGAGAGGAGCAGAGTCAGGGACTGAATGCAAAATTCCACTTATCAATAATCATCACCTAGGCACATCTTTCTTTTAAAAAACAGCACAGGAAGACTGCAATTGTTTGGTATTTGTAGTTAAGTGAACTTCCTGAGACTGCAATCGCAGCAAGGTACCTGTTTCCCATCAGCAATCAGGTTGCTTCATGTTTTGAGATAGTAAGTGTTGGCTTTTATCTTTTTCTCGTTCAAAGTTTCAAATCAACAGCAAGTTAATATACAGATTGTTTTTCTTTCATACATAAACCAAGATTAAGTATGCAGCAATATAACGGATCAAACAGCTTCCATACCAGTGTTCCAATATTACTGCTAGCAATAAATATGATAGCACTTTCCAACAACAGATGTCAGCTGATGTTTTCTCCAGGCAGAATGAGTTAAAGATGGAGCACTGATCTTCATTGGAAATAATACTAACAGTCTGACCGAGAACACTATGCCAGAAAATTAAACATCTTAAATGTATTTTCTGTTTTGGATGCTATATACCCTTGTCAGCAAAACAGCAACATAAACCCAAATAAATTAAGTCATCTGTCAATCAGCTGGAACTCATCCCATGATGTCACTGCTAATGGCTTATTGAAACAGTAAAACTTGGGATTTTCCCAAAGCCCAAACTACTTTAAAAGAACAAGAATCCTTACTTGGGATGGGTGTTTTGAGCACTCCCGGAAATAACTCTCTAAAACAGGATTAGGCTGTGGCTTCACACGTCTTACATTCTTTATACCTAAGGCTTTTGCTAGGGGTATAGCAATATATCTGAAAAGACACAAAATGAAGATTTAAAAACACAACACAGTAACAAGACCTCAGCTATTCTCATACCAGGATACACACAAAGTAAATCTGAAGCCCTGTAATCTGCTATAGGATATGACTGCTCCATGAGAACAAATAATCTCCCTTTAACTAATCCCAAGAGAGAATCATAGCATATTAGCAATTATGGAAAAAAAAATAGGCAACCACTCAATTTTCTGGTCCTGAAATGCTCTGAAGCTATAGGAAAAATCCTGATTTTTGTGTCCTTGTCTTTTTTTTGCAGACACATTTGAGTTAAGCAATAGTTAAGGGAACGTGAAACGTGAATAGATGATGGAAGATTGCTACTGGGATAATTTCTCCTGATAGTCACTTGGCACATTGTTATGCTGGGCTACCACGGCCCAGGAAACAGGATTTTGCATGTGGCCTCTAGCCAGTGGCACACAGCAATTTCCCCGGAAACTGAAGGCTTCTCCTCTTCCATTTTCCACTACAAGGAGCTGCAAAGCCAACTGCTTTGCTCCTCTACTTGGGCAGGCTTTTCTGGAGTGAAAAAAAAAAAAAAAAGGAAAAGCAGCCCCTTCCTCCCCTTCCTCTCTGCTGATATCAGCAATCGATTCCTTCTTACTCATAGCAGCGGTCACTTTTCTTCATTCATGGGCCGATTCACTGCGTGCCAGATGTAAGGGCTAATTACTCACATGAGCAACTTCCAATAGCAGTGCAGTGAGACAGCTGGGCGAGCATTTACTCAGGAGACACTGTGCATGATTATAAACATATGAACCAAATTACTTTTGATCTCTAATATGAATGATCTTATCTAGTTCTGTCTTAAGTCTGTCCAACTTACGACATTCCAAATTTCCTCATTCTATCCTGAAATAATTACAAAAAGCTACTAATCACATTCTTTAGAGGAAAAAAAAAAAGTCAAATTAAACCAATAAAACCGAGACAAATAAATAAGTAAATGCATTGAAAATCATAATATAGTTGTAGCTTTCTTCTTATGGTGCCAATCTTTGCCTGTCTTGTAAGATTCCAGTTGTAGAAGTAAGCCATTTAGGTTGGAAATTAGGAGAAATTTAGCTGGAAACTAGGAGAAATTTCTTCTCAGAAAGAGTTGCCAGGCATTGGGACAGGTTGCCCAGGGAGGTGGTGGAGTCACTGTCCCTTGATGTGTTTAAGGAAAGGTTGGATGTGGTGCTTGGGGACATGGTTTAGTGGGTGATGGTGGTAGGGGGACGATTGGACCAGATGATCTTGGAGGGCTTTTCCAATTTTAATGAGTCTATGATCATTAAACCAGAGTGAGAAAAAAAGCATCAGCATTACTAGCTCTGCAGAAAATGTTCACATGAAACTTTGAGATCCCTCCAGTCTGCCTAGGTTTGCTCTGGACACCTTTGATTTTTCAGCCTCACACTGGTGTCCCGGGGAAGGATCTAACAAGAGAAGAGGTTTGGTTTGGAGGACAAATAACTCTACTCTTCCACCAAAGGAGAAACGGCAAAAGGAAACCAAAATGTTTCTGAAAGAATTGTATCTCTAGTGGAAGGAGATGATCAGAATTATCCAAATGCTGTTCTAGAAAAGCTGTATAGAAACGTTTTCCATCTAGATTGGATCACAGTTGCATGTTCCTGATAGTGAAAAATATTTCTCAGGTTTTCACCTTCAATATTATCTGTAGAAGGTACTTTTAGCAGACTCCCAACTAATCCTCTGTTACGAAATCTTTAGATCAACGTTCTTATGTTATCTTATTTTTCTATTTTATTTTTTTTAGCATTAACAATGACTAACAAGAGTACAAAACGGAATTTATGTTTCTTACCTTTCGCTGAGGAATCGGATAACCAGCAATACAAAAGCATATGGTATCGTGGCGTATAACTGATGTGGTTTTGGAAAGACAAGGCCATCACGGTCTACAAAATGCGCCCACGTGCAGTTGATAGGCATCCATATATTCTCCCACCAGAACCAGCTGTTGAGCGTCTTTAATATGTGCGCCATGCTAAGCAAATAAAACGATAATTGAAAATTAGCCATGTTGTATTAAAAAGCATGAAAGGAAACGTGGTAGAAGCAAGGAACACAGGAGACCTGGGTCCCACGCTCCCCTGGTCTGCACAGGTTGTGCTTGTAGTGCGGGTCCAAAAGAGGCACTGGAGATAGGTTCAGGTGTTCCCTGACTGATTTATCACACCAAACAGCCCTAGCCGGTGAGGTCTGCAACTCTGACAGTTTTTTCAGGAGAGAGAGGAGGAAAGAAATCAATCCATAAATCAGTTGGGAGTTGTAACCCATCCTTTAGAGCATGCAGGTGGGATTATAATCCAGCGGAAGAGAAAATAATAGAGCTAAATCTTGAACTGGTATAAATGATTGCAGAACTTTAAAAAAATATGCAGATTTTGAAATCTGATGTCTCACTTCAGTCATTCAAACTAAATTATTTAATATCTGGTCAAATCTTTTACAACAATCATTTATAGTTATCATACAAATACACAAAAGACACTAAAGAGAACTCATCTTCTCTACACTGCCTTCCTAAATTAAATATAAAGGGGTGGAAAGAAATGAGAGAGTCCAGGGGATGACTTAGTCCTGTATTAGTGAAGAAGTTTTGCTGCTGAGCTCCTGCTGCTTCATGTGTGGGTTGCAATTCACCCTTCCCTCAGTCCTGATCTTGCAAATGCCACCACGCACAGGACCGAGGATAAAAGTTCTGGTGCACAGCAAGCTTATTTGGGGATTTACAAGAAATACTGTGATTTAAGTGTGACCAAACCCTGGAACAGAAAAAAATACCAAAAATCTGTTCTCAAAGGAAAAAAAAAAAGTTTCATTTAAAATAAAATACTTTATTCTTCTAAAAGTCTCATTTTCGATCCTTCCATTCCACATTATGTATTTAGAAACACATTTGTTAGCCCTCATTTAGTTGTAAGAACTTTACAGAACAAATGTGTTATACATCCGATAAAAATATTCTAAAATAGGATTAAACAGAAGTCACTATTATATTTCCCATAAGGCTGAAATAAGTAGTTTTTCTGTAATTTCCATGAGTAATAAATGGAAATAACTTCTTTCCATTGTAAATTTTCCTGTAAACCAGAAAAAATACGAGGAAATAATTGATTTCACGGAACCATAGTTTCAGTGAGGAAACAGTCGAGCTGGGAGAATTTCACCAAGCCTCCTCCTAGTGCTCGGCTTGTCCCTGAAGAGCTGACGGGGATACGTTTGCAGAGGATCAAGTGGCAAAATCAAATCGTGCTGAGGACACAGCGGCTCGGGCTCTTTCACGATCCTCCGGTATTGAGCAGGAGCCGCACAGCCTCAGGTCTGCCTGCAGCCACTGTAAGCTCTCCCCTTGTGCACTCACACAGGCTTCCCAGATTCAGAGGGCTCAGTCCAAAACTCGCTTTAATCAATCGCTAATGAGCGATTGCTGCAATCCACACCGCGCTGCTTCCGTCGTTCCGCAGACTTGCAGCGGGTTTGTGAAACAGCAACTTGTACCCATCAAACACGGCTGGGTTAACAGGCACGGTGAAATCAATTGACTGGTCATGAACAGTAGTCAGCACTGAAATATTAATAACCATTTAATCTGTTTAAATGCTGAAAGGGGGTAGTAAAACCTACTGAATGAATTGTGTGTGTACAAGCAAATGCAAAAATGAAGGACAGAGAAATCACAATGGTTCCTGCCCTGAGACTTTATAAGCCAAACTTCAGCCTAGAGCAATTTTTTACTGCTGAAGTATAAACTCCTGCAAGTTGGGATTTATAACGGGGCTGCTAACAGACCCTTTACTACAGCTAGCAGGCGCCATGATAATGAAACAGGGCTTTGAAACGTGACATTTTAGGTCAGACAGAAAGGCTTGCAGACACACTGCCCTGGAAGACCAGGGGAGCTGCTCATTACCCACTTGTGCTGTGTTCCATATCTGTATTTTTAACCAGACTGTGCATTGCAACTTGTCACAAACTGCAGCTGTAATAATGGGCCAGTCTATTCAAACACAGTGGAAAGAGCACTACCAGACTATGCTGAGATAGGTTGTGACTGAATATGTAACCAGAATACTCAAACCCTAGAAAAATTCAGTAGTGTGCATTTTAAACTCGGATTCTTGGGATGTACAAGGCACCTTTTCCTTCCACACATACGTGCCTTACCGTATGACTGTCTTTACAGATCTTAAATTAGTTAATGCATCTCTATTAAACTAAGCTCCCAATTACATGTGCTTAATCTTATTATCTAAGGGAATGTTGGAATGTGGGGGTCTGATCCAGAGTCCTCATATTTCAGAGGAAATCCTTGCTCACATATACCAAACACAGTCAGAAAGGTGGTTCTCTGAAACTCCCCCACGTGCAGCCCCCTTGTCTTTCTTACAGGTTTTTGCCTGGCACACCGGCGATCAGACCATCCCTGATGAATGTCGTCCATCGTCCAAGTGATTATTATAAGCCTATAAAACTGTTGATGAGGTTCCACACCTGTTTGCAGCCTATTCTTATGCTTCATTAACCTTAAACTGGACTTTCACCCTACATCCAATCTGCTCTCACTGCAGCAAACCAGGTCATCCCCCTGGGCAGTCTTGGAGATTTCCATCTTCCTAATAGCAGCTTTTAAACACTTGGACTGTTTCCCTGTCTCCCTTCGGTCTCTGTCTTCAAGAGGATGTTCCTGGAGCACCTGGAAGGTGAGCAAGTCCTCCCAAACACACCTAGGCAGCAGCATTGTGTGCATTTCAGTTTCCTTTTGTGCCCTCTTTGCTCGTAGGGGCTGACAGCTCTGGCTGTGTGATCAAGTAGCCTTATTCCTCATCCGCACATCATGGAGGTCACAAAACACACAGACTCCACAAAAACTCTTCTGTTGCATACATCACATACAAGCAAGGTTCTCTTCTGTATTACAAACAAGCTGGGGCCCTTTCAGCTTGTTGAGAAATCTCCTGAAACCCATGTGTGCTTTGTGCAATTTTTCTGTATTAAAAGGAAACTGAGGCCCAACAGAAGCCTCCATCTCAGGAAGCACCACTCAAGGCAGATTACTTGGGAACAGCTCAGTGCTAGCTTTACCTATCATCACCTTCTCCACATACTTGCTACTTCCTAGAAACCTGGACAACGAGTATTGGAAATCAGGTACCATTTCTTAAAAATAACCCATCTATTATCCCATCCCCTCTGCCCAAAAAGCAGTTTTATTGTCCCCACAACATCACCGACAAAAGTGATTCAGCTCTCTGGCTTACTCACCAGCCCTACAGCAATCCCTGTCCCAGACACGAATCCCCATTATCAGCCTTCCCCACATTACGACTTGACTGCTTCCATTTAAATTATTTCCTTTGAATCATTTTGACCCTAAACAATGGCTGCGTGGTGTGTGAAATGAGAAGCCAGAGGATGGAGAATAAGAGATGAAGGCACACAGGTCATTGGTCTCCAGCAAACTTTGTCTGTTAGAAAAAACCTATCTGCATAGGCAAATGTCTCCTCCTGATTATTAGCTTCCTGAGACAATTTTAGCAGAGGGACTTCGCAGGGCCCCTTATTCCCACATCTGGCAATTCACCAGGCAAGAGCAGGAATGGCAGAGAGCAAACTCTGCTTTCAGACCACACCAAGCTAAGGGCACATTGCCAGTGCCATAAGAAGGAAAATGTTCCCATTATCGTTGGTCTTGTCCCCACCACACCCCCAAAACAAGGACTACGGTTCTGCCATATTACAGGCAGACAGGACTCAAGCACTTAGATATAATTTAAAGGTTGCTGTTTCTACTGTTCAGTTTGGGTTCAAACCCAGTGATTTTCAGCAGCATTTTGACAGCTCAGGACCCCTTTGGCCATATAGTCTCGTGCTGAGAAAAACCTATTCAAGCACCCACAGCATGAGTGGAAGAGCAGGCATCCACCACAGGCCCTCTTGTGGGAGGGACAAGTAAACAGGCAGAAGTCTGTCACCCGTCCCTTCTGCCACCCAGGGACAGGGCCTAGGAGCAGCAAGGTGGACAGGCATCTCTTCAGGCAGTGCCTGGAACCTGGGTGGAAAACGGGAGAACCAGTTTCTCCGTACTTGGGCAAGTGAAGCGTTTTGCAACAAGCTCCTTTCATGCTGCCAAGAAATTTTCACCTCCGAGAAGAGCTACAGCTGCAGCTGCCAGGATCCCGGTTTGTTTTTTCAGCAATCAGCGTAGTAAAACTACAGGACACTTACTTTTGCCAGGAGCTCGTGACAACAGACACGTGTTCCAGTACGGCCCAAGCGGTGGCAGCCAGTTCAGCGCTGGGATCAGGCTGCAGACACCGGATTCCCAAGAAGGCTGATCTCCGTAGTTTGCATGAATTGCCACAAGTGGTTATCCTCCCCTCACACTTCCAAAGAAGCAGCGGCAGCTGCAAAGGCCCAGTCTGTCCTGATCTGGGACCAGCTCTAACAAGAAACTTGAAAGGCTGCCCAGCTCCTATTGCTAGGAGCGCTGAGCTCAGAACTTTTTTTCCTTACGGTCTGTAACGGTGCCAAGGAAGCAACTAGACGTGTCAGGTGCAAAAACGACAACAGCTGAGTGACCTATTTTCTGCTCTACCTAGGGTGAAAAACCTGCTGCTTCCCAGATTCACATCCATGCACCAGCACTGCCGATGTTATTTTCATCAACAAAACTGGAATTTTTACCCTTGCCCTAACAATAAAATGAAGGTATTTTAGTAAAAACGGAAAGTTCGCCTGCATCCTGAAAATTAAACACTCCAAATAAAGACATCTAATCGGCTCCCAGGTAGGGAATGATCCCTTCTGTAGCCTAATGGGCAAGTACCAAACAGGAAAATCAGGACTGATTACTTTAGGAACTGCATCCTTTGTAATTAAAGGAAAGCCTACACAGTTGGGAAGTACCAAAGTGAAGTTTCTTTCCAAACCGTGCTCCTTGGATCCTTGATACAGTCAGGTATAAACAAACAAAACAAAAAACCCCACACTTGTATTTTTAATGATGCTAAGCAAAAAGGGCAAATTTTGATTTGATAAAAGCTATGTGGTTAGATTTTGAAACACAAAGTCAGGAGCTGCTTTGAAGTGCAATTTCTGGCTGCTACAGTCTGGGAAATAAAATAAAAAATAAATAATAATAAAAAAGGTAAAGCTTTGATTTTGTTCTCCATGCAAAAGCTCATGCTTACGAAAACTGATTTTCCAAAACCAGAACTAAGAGAAGGTGATATCCAGGAATATGTACTGGGAGAACTTCCCATCCTTATTTATTGAACAAATTAGAAAACCCAATAGATCAGTAACACAAAAAAATACGTATTTCTCTGGGCATCTTTCCTGTGCTATCTACTCAGCATGACTCTGAAGGTGTTACAGGGAAAGAATAAATCAGCAAAAAGAATAACACAGTCCTCCAATTTCTCTCATCAATTGGAAGAACTGTTGAAGTTGGTGCAGTGACGTGGGGGGAAAAAAAATTATCAAGTGCCCCATACATCAAAAAGATCGTAAAGCTGTGCCAGGCTGTTATCTTAAACATTGAACCAAAGTGATTGAAAAGAGTAAATAAAGATCAGATCCACTGCATCACAGCTTCTGTTTTTTCTTTTGCTTAAGACTAAGCAATAAATACAAGAGTTAACACACAAGCTTCAGGAGCAGATTTATGGTCTGTAATACTGGACAGAACATCGCCCCCAGATTCCCAGCTGCGATGACCAGCATGAAACTGGGGAAAACGTATGGTAGCTACACTTTGTTTCTAACAGTTATGCAATGTTCTCCTACTGATAGCAGAAGCACCACCTTTTAAAAAATCACACCATTTAAAAAAATCATACCATTTAAAAAAATAATTTTAAAAACACACATGTACAAAGCCAAACTTGTAATGGCTTAGTGTTCATGCAAGTGGTGACAGTTGATACTGTGCCACAGCGCCTTTCAACTGTACAACAGCTGCTTTATGCATCTTCTGGACCTAAGTGCAACTTGCAAGTTTGGGAGATCATTGGGTATGATGCCAGATTAGTTTCTCCACTGGTGATATTTTGTGCTAAAAGTTTTTAGTCCCTGGGGCAGTAAATGCAAACTTGACCATGCAAAATACTCACTCAGTTGTCCATTGTTAGTTGTAGGCATGTGCCAGTTGGAGGCATTGTTTGTTTCTGCTTCTTGGCAATGCTTTTTGCAGCTGACTGAACTGTTTCATGCCTTATTGACGTAAGAGTTTGAATTATTGTTTGTGGAGGCAAGAATTGGATGAAGGATATCGAGTTGATGCTACAGTCTCTCTGCATATTGACTTCTCTCATCTCGTTTGTCCAAATATTAAATTTCACACAACCTGAGCACATACAACCAGTGGCAGCACAAAATAAAAGAGCGGTTGGATTCGACCTTAACATCAGGTTATTACGATGAAACACTGAAATACTCTATACGCATAAAAGAGCTGAATTAAGACTGCTGTGAGACCTTTAACTTCAAATTTACTCCCTGTCATGGACAAATCTCAACTGTAAACAGTTATATGTGCCTGGTTATGAGGCAATTAGAATATTTCACTACTTTTACTATTCTACCACATTACCTTGTAACTTGGTTTCTATTTTGTAGCAGGCCAAAAGAGCACCGAGTAAATCTCAATTAAGGTGGCAAGCAAGTTTTATTACATTTTCCCCTGCTCTCTGGGGGAAAGAGAACCAAAACTGTTTGAAGTAATTAATTTTTGAATGAAAGTTACCATGCTCTCTCTACTTAAAGGTGAAACGTTTCTGAGCATCTAAATTTGCTTCATTTGATCTCAGGCAGCTTAGGAAAGTGAAAAATACTTCTCACAAAGTAGAGCTAACAGTGCAAACTACGCCTGCTTCAAAGCTTTAAAGTCCCTAATGTTGATAGAGTTGGATAAAGAGCTATGAAATAAATCTCTGCAATAATCTTGGGGTAAAAAGAAATTGCAGTTCTATGAAAAAAGTGTGGTTAGAACACAAGTTCTTGGATGCTTAATTCACAAGTTTGAGCAGACCTAAGAGGGACAGAGTTTACTTCAAGAACTCCTGAGTCAAATTTTTCAGAATGTAAGGAAAAAATCTGTAAGTATGACCCGTTTCCTCACATTATTACTATTAGGGGAACATGAAAATTAGTGTTTTTTTTTAATATTATTTTACTTTACAGCTTACCAAAATTGTATTTGAAATAAAAACTTGAAGTCTAACTTAAAATGCCAAATTGATTAAAGGGGATTTTACCAGAGGCATGAGCCTTCTTGGTCACATATTTAAGATAAGGGTTAAGAATCATTTGATCAAGACTAAGTGGATTATTAGCAGTAATAAGTACAGCACTGCCACAAAACATGTGAAGGTAACAGAATAATGAGGTACCGGAGAGAGGACCTGAGGGTGTAGAAGCAAAGGATGCAGGTTTCTTCACCTGCACCGTGGATGACTCAACATTTTAAATTAGCCCTTGGTAATTAGGGAAAGGGACAGTGCTGGTGCAGCTGTCCTATTTACAGCTTCCTGAAACAGGGGCTGGTAGACAGTCAAGGTCTGCATCTATCATGTATGCACGCTTTGAGCTCTTGTGCATTGATCTCTTCATCACCCTGAAACAGAAGTTACGTCTGCTGTGCACCCCTGTTCTTATCTCTCCTGTTGGATATCCCCTCCTTTGCAGTTTAACCTGCCCATGCATTCTCCACCCTCAAAGCCAACTAGAGGAGGAGCCAGGACATAACTGATATTTCATTATTGCAGCCTCTGTTTGGCATCTTCGTGTCATAACAAATGCAGGAGATCTTCAGCTAATGTCTACCTGCACAGCCTCTTCGTCAACAGTGGCACCCCAGCTGAAGGTTTGTTCCGAGCTAGGAAGCTAGCTAAAAATAGGTATACATTACAAAAAGTAAGAGGAAAAAATGCACAGGGTTCCTCTGAGGTTTTTTGAGCCTTACTATGAAATAACCCTTTCTGGTAGTTTATTTGAATGTGTTATTCATAGCACTAGACCCTTCAGATCTATGACAGGTAAGTCATATATATGACAGGTAAGTCATATATAAACCTCTGTTAAAACAGATTTTTTTACAGAATACCTTTCTCTTAGGCATTTAGAGGACAAAATTAGAACTAGCTTTTTCAAGCAATTTGAATTTAAGTTTTCTCTGCAAGTACATTTACATCATTCACCAACATATTTTTCCTGTTAATAAATCTTCCTCCCTTCCAGGTCAGAATTAAGCGCTCTTACAAGCGCTTTATAGGATGATGACAAAAGATGCAGAAGTACAACCGTAACCTGTACTTCTTTTCTCTAAAAAGAAAGCAGATGTCACAGGTTGGAATACCTATGAAAACTTTGTCATAGGTTAGTAGCCTTCAAGATCTCAACAACTGTTCCACTCTCCATCCTAAGACGATTATAAGGGTTACTCTGATTTTCCTTTATAAAACAGGCAGCGTTAGAGACCAGCACATGCTACGAATTTGGAATATAACCTAACGTAGGGAGGCAGAAAAAAAAGAAAGAAAAAAAAAAGAAAGAAAAACACACACAAACAAAAACACCAGAAAAAAAAGTAAAAGAAATTCCTACCTTTATGATGTTGCAGTCAAAGAGAACATAAGCACATTAGCTGGGAAGAGGCATTACGCTCGCTACTTTGACAAAGGTAAACACGCCCTATCTGCACAACTCTTTCAAATTCTTCAGGGACCCACCCAGCAAAGCTGCGCTTCAAGATTTCTGACTGAAGGCAATCCTGATGTCATACGTCCAACTCAGTGAAACTCGGGAGTAGTAATGTCGAGCGCCTTCCCCTGTGCTTGTTTCAACACAGCAGGTGAAGAAACGTTCTGAATCACATGGTATTCTGTTGCAGGATGAGAATTTGTCTCAACTTATGTGGCTCTAAACATGCAGAGGAAGACGTTGTGCCTGCCGATGGTGCAGGAAAGGAAGCCTCAAACAAGTCACTTCACACCAGCCTTTTTAGATGCATTATTAGATAAAGTCATGGTTTTAAAATAAAGTCAGAGAAAGGTTTCGTCTCTTACTGGCCAGTCCCAGGAATACTTCCAGCCTCAGTCAATTATATGCTTTACAGGAAGCATTTCAGTTCCTCAGAAGATATAAAGGGGAATTCTCAAAATACCTAAAGCAAAGGCAAGTTACACTAGCTCAATATATGCTTGGTTAGAGATACCATACAAACATTAATTTTATTTAACCCTTTTCCTTTTTTTGGGGGGGTGGGGTGGAGGTGGAGTGGGGCAGGGGATGAGGAAGGCTTGCTTTTGATTAATTTAATTCCATGACTGAGGAATAGAGCTGAAAATCATTCCTCAAGAGGTCACCCCAGTTTCAAATAATAAAATTAACAGCATTGCGTTGGCATGACATGATATTTGGGTGGGGAGGACATCTTAACGTTGTCCGAAAGGAAGAAAAGAGTATCACTGACAAGCCAAGAGCATCTACACTTTGAATCTGCAGAGAACCTCTTTTAGCCCTCTCTTTCTGCTTGCAGTCAGCAAATAGCAACCCATGCAATAGGAACGGACAGGTAAAAGCTGGATCCAAGTTTCACCTCACCCAGGGTACTGTCTCTGAAGGAAGCTGATGGCTACAGAAGAGCACAAGACCAGGATAAACAAAATGGTAACTGATGCTGCCTTCAGTAGTTTAGGGCTCAGACTCCTAAACCACAGGTGGTGTCTATGCACAGAGCAATGGAGCATTCCTTCCTCCTGCACTCCCTGCCCTTAATTTCCACTAGTCCTTTTGAGCGCATGGGAACTTCCATCATAAGACAGCAGTAGAGGTGACCCAGGCAATATTTGGATCCAGTTCATTTGCTTTCCCTCAAAGCAATTCAGGCTGAAATGTTTGCTTTGTTCACATGGCAGGTGTTTAGGTTTTTTAGGTATTCTTATTCTGCAGCTTTTGCAAGTCTTCAGTCCTTCCCTAAAACTGGGAGTGGTATTCAATAAACTGAAGCACCAGAGAAATATTAAACATGAAAGATTATTTCAGGCAGGTAGTATTATGGCTTTGCTGCTGCTTTAAATTATCTCCATACTTTCCCACATCTGAACCACTTGTATGAATCAAGCAGAATATTTAGGAACACTTTGCCAATTAGGAGAGCCTACAGCAAGCTGATTCATATATCACTTGGCTAATGCCAGTAATAGAACAGGTAATTGGCACAAACACCTCTTTCTTATGCCTCAATCCATAATTTCTTCACTGTTGCACTAAATTGAAAAAAAAGAACACCACCACCACCAAAAAAAATCGAACGCCTTTTGTTTGACTGGAGCAGATTTGGGGCTGCTCCAAATAATACAATGAGAAAAAGTATTTTTACATATTTTCTGAGGAACTAACTTTTTTTTTTTTTTAGGTAGCACTCACCAGCTACACAGGACTCTACTGCAAGATTAAAGATACTGCCTGGTAAGTAACAGGCTAACCATACCTTCTGGATCAAAGCTGCCCACTGACCTTTCAATTACTGTTGCACTTTCACAGAACTGTTAATTCAGGTATCTTTAATTTGAATTCTGCAAAAAACAAAAGAAAGCCAGATAACAACAACAACAAAAACTTAGTTTGTATTCTCGAGGGAAAAAAAAATAAGTAGCTACTCCTTACTTGCAGTGCAAGGCTTATATTTAATTGTCATATGATTGAATAACTAGATGGAGCACATATTAGACCCAAATAATTATTTCATATATCAGTGGAAAGAGTAAATTACGTAAAGATTTCAGAGGAAAAAATAAAACAAGAGAAAAAAAAAATCACTAAATCCACTTCTTTGGGTTAATCGTGAGTTAATATATTTGTGTGAGTTTTCACCTGAGCTTCTAAGCAGTTACATAAATATTAAAAAAAAAAATCTATTATTCATTAACTTTCTCAGTAGAGAAAGCCATCTCAGCAAATCCTTGAGATTTGCTATCCTATTAAAGCCCTATTAAAAAATCCTATTAAAACTTCAACGTCTAGAATCAGAGCTGTAGTATATGGTGGCTCCTGCTGGCAGGGAGGGGGGTAAGGGGAAATCCAAGGCTTTGTTTTCTTTTATAGAAAAAAAAAAAAAAAAGTAAAAAATCATCTGCAGAGCTGACAGATAAACGTTCCAAATACATTAGAGCCAAGTCATTTTTGTTAACTGATCATCTCAATGTGGTTGATCAAATCTCAGTCTCATGCACATGCAAAGAAAAAGTAGGAAGGTAGTTACATACTGTCGCATGGTATTCAAAGCTGGCTTTAAGCTTACCAAGAGTTTATCACCTGAGATTCAGATTTAGACTGCTGCAATTCACAACTATTTGATCTAATAATAATTTGGATTCTGAATTCTCTTTTCATGACCACGGAAACCCATCTGCTTGTTGTTTCGCACACTTTTAAGATGAAGGTAAAGATCTTGATATTCTTATCCATTCTGCTCGTCAGAACCAACAAATACCTGGAAATCACTTCAAGTCACAGAAACACGTTCAAGGATCGTAACTCAATCCTGCAATCAGTAGCTTAAAAACTAAGCTCCTCTTCTTCACACGGGTTCATACAGTCTCCCAATATATCAATCTTCTCCTACAGAAAAGAGATGAAGTAATCCATTTAGGATCTCTTGAAATGTTTTCTGCTTAAGACCTTTTTTACCGGAAGGTATGACCTGAGTCATAATCCATTCAAGTTAGGAAAGTTTCATTTCTAATTAATTAATTAATGATATTATCATAATTGAAGACTAGATATCTGACTGCAAATAGAGCGTCAAGTTACTGTACACAACTGTCATTGCAGGACAAAGTCAGGAATACCCACCGTTGAATAAACTGGCCAAAATCCTCAAAATGTTTAATTTTTTTTTTTTTAAATATTGCTTCAGAACTTGATTCCTGTGAGCTTCATTAAGAATTAGAATATCTGAGAGTCTGTGACTTAATAAGGAGAGTGAGGCTCCAGGAAGTGATACCAGCATTACCTGGATACTGCTTCCTAAACAATTTCACACATTTAACAATTGAGGGATACAAATACCACAATTATGCTCCATCTTTCATGTTGTTACAACTTCTGGGCTGTATTTCATTTAGATGCTGAACACACAGCATATTGATAAGCCTCCAGGAGCACAGCAAAGAATCCTCCCATATCCAGAGGCACAGAGCCGTATGTATGATTTAGCAAATAAATTTGCTTGCAGTCTGGACAACTTCCCTTAGGTAAAATCTTAGTTTGTTTTGCTTGCAAATAATCCTTGGTGAGATTGTTTTTTCCTTTCTTGACGATTTACCATCACTTTGCCCCTATTCGTCATCTAATATCCAGAAACAATGTAAATTCTTATCTAACTGCATACCTGTATAAGCTATTTTCACTAAGTATGCTCTAACACATTTGAAAAAATAGAAAAATATAACTTCAGTTGTTTACATTTATAGTAAGAAGTATGTTAAAACTTACATCTGCTACTCAAAATCTTAACAAAAAGAACTGTAGCAAAGGTTTGGCTTCCATAGTACACACTTTCCTCTCCAAGCAGAGCACTACTAACTTCTCAAATAATACTCACATGCGCTATTAGTGTCTTAAGATGCCAGAAACAAAGGCACAATATACTCTGGCTGTAACAGTATGGATTTAGGGACCAGTCCAACCAATTCATTCAGGGAAGAAATTTTAATTAATTTCCAACAGCCTAAATAATATAGGATTAAAACAGAGAAGCCTTGTTGATCCGTGGACCTGGAAGCACTGGTTTAACGACTGTATGAAAATAAACCTCAGCAATTTGTAACACTTGCACATAAGACAACTCTGCAAATGTTGTTTGATTACATTAATAGAAGATTCTTAGTGCATCAATCCTTATCTATCCACAGAGAAAACAAGTACAAAATACAAGCACATGCTTGGTGCAAAAGAAAGGCAATCCCTTTGATGTCTCACAGTCAGTAAGATACCCCTCCTCGGCATCTGCTCATGACCGAGAATTACAGAAAACACTGGTATCATACCAGTTTGTTTTTAGCTTGGGTGAAGAGACACTCCTTTAACGGGACCGATGTTCTGCTGAAGATGACCAAGTACTAGATTCCTCCCTGAACAGATTTTAAACAAAGATTTAGAGTTTTACATTTTCTGCATAATTGGTCTCTATCTAATTGTGAATATTGAACGAAGCACACCAGGTTGTCATTTGATGACAAGTCTGCAAAATAGGCTTCATAATCTTGCCCACTGGTTTCTATGCAGTTATTATTTCCTTCAAAGTAGCCATGGACATTTGGAAGCTCTTTGAAGCTCCACAGAAAATCTCTCAGGTTTCAACTCTCTCTAGTCTCAGCATAAGATGAGGCAGATTCTTGGACAGAACTCCTGACACAGTTTCGGGATATGCAAAATTTTCTCTTCCACCTTTTAAGGAGGCCAGTACTCAGCAGCACAGTCACCTTTCAGGCTGTATATGCTACTTTTTTTCAAGTCTCCCAGCTGGAAGGCCACTGTTGACTGACAAAACATTTGTTTTGCCACACACTGGTAAGTAGGAACCAGGAATGACTAAGGATACTGTAACTCTACACAAAAGCTTTCTACCACAGAATATAACCTTACATTCCTTTCTTGTTGTATGTAAAACAGAGTCAGCTTGTCTACTGAAAAGCATTTCCAACAATAATCAGCAACAAAGTCCATTACAGAGTATTTAAAAAGAGAATGACTTGGAAAAGCTTAAATCCCTGAGATGTTACCCAGACAATCCCAGGTCCATGCCTGCTCTTGAGCTAGTCAGTGACAGTAAAAGGCTGCTTACGATGCACTGACACACACAGTTGGCTTCTAACAGGACTTCAGAGTGAGCCAGGTAGCCTGAGAGTTGTACGAAGCGCCACAAGAATCTACAAATTCATTTGGACAATTCTTTAAAAAAGCAAGCAAACAAAAAACACTGTAATGACCATAGTATTTTCACTCTCCCTGATAATAACAGGCTATGATTAATACCTGGTACTGGCTTCAGACACCATCCTAGACTGAATCTGGAAGAAGTACAAACACTTTATCCTGCAATGACAAACTAGGGAAAAAACATAGCTCCTTATTCCCAGCCTTACAAGAGTATTGTAAATACAGAAATTCTCAAGGTTGGTTTTTGTTCCTGTATTGCAGGATTAAAACACGTATTACAAGTGTTAACACTAGAAGGTACAGCAGTCATATAAATACTGCAGGAAATCCAGTCTAAAGAACCACAAGCATGGAACCACCTGGATTTAGCTGTGACTGCAACCAAGCTCTACATATATCCAAGTTTAAGTCTATTCTTTAAAAAAAAAGTATATCCTGTAAGCAATTTCTAGTGCTGTTTACTTCGTTAAAGCACAATTTATTCTATTGATGTGGGAGAAAAACTCAAAACATAAATGGAGACTGTGGACATTTCTCATGTTAAGTCCTCTGACAGACAACCATCTCCAGACGGGTCACCTGATCTGTTCTATGTCCAATAATAGCAGAAAGTTGTTAGGGTATCAACAGCCAAATGTAAGTCATTTTATCCTCCTAATAACAGTACCACTGACCTAGTTCAGAAGTTCTAAGTTAACATTGCTAACAGGTTCTGTAGCTGAGTTAATTTGCTCTGGCCTAAAACCTTTAGATAGTAAAGGCTCAAGAAAAAAAAAAAAAAAGAAACCAAACCCAAACCACACCCCACCGCACATATTCAAATGATAAAAATACAAGCTCATTTATAAAGGTGTTTGTTGTCTCTGTACTAGACTTTCTGAACTAGCCATAGAACTACCAACTGCCTGCACTGTTTACACTCATTTTGTGTGGAGTAACAACAACAACAAAAAGTTAGCCCTCATTAGTTTTACTTCATCTCACGATCTACAGTTCGTTAATGGTAAAATATCAAGCTAAAAAGTATAAAACATTGAGGTAGATAGTTGGCAGATACAAACCAGATTTACCCATTTTTACCATTAAAACATTCTGTGAATTAAAACAATGGCTTTCTGAGAAGTAAAACATGTGGGAATGATCATTACTAATAACCAACTGGGCACACAATAAACTTCATGCCTGTAAAAATTAAATGCAGTTTTATTGCAACCCAACACTGCTGTATTCAAAAACCATAGATCCTACGCTTCTTGCTAAATTCTACACGCTGTGCTAAACTTTTACTTTAAAAAAAATATTTTTTTAAAGTTGTCGTAATCACTGACTAAAATGGTGAACATGAGCACATAGAAAAACAGAAAGTGTCTCCCCATGCTACCTTTCCCACCCGGTTTATCTTATCAGTGTGTGAGAAATACAGCTGTAATTTAGATATTTCCAACTTGCAAAGTGGCTCAGTGAAACAATGAGGTTACTCAGGCAAAATCATCTAGTCAGCAAAGCCCAGATTAGAAAAGAAGAGGGGATAGTGGAAAGGATTTCACTGAAACTAAAGTACCTACATTTAAAATTGTGATCTTGAGAAATTCTTGCTCAACTCTCTTGCCAAAGGCACTTCCCTTGCTTGAACAGAAAAGTTCCCAAGTTGTCTAGAGCTGCATCTTTGGACATGCCCAGAGGCTTTTTAGTCCTGACAGAAATAAGCAACTTGGTATCTAGAGCATAACCAAGTTCAGACAGTAAAAAGAAACCAAGCATTCCTCCGCCCCAGACAACTCAGAAGATGGTTTTAACTAAAGTGACTATAAGCAGAAGTGGACATTTTTTCCTACTCATTGATACTCTTATCCAGTCCTATGCATAAAATCATCTGCACAAAGAAACCAACGCACAACCTAGGCACAGAATACTGTCTACTACACACCAACACAATTTATTCTTTCCTATATAACTTCAAGGGATTACAGCTGTCATCCCAAAAGATGAAGACTAAGGTTCATACCTTCTTGTCTAAGAACCTATATCATTCAATGCCTCTGGAGAGCACTGTAATTTCCAGGTAAGCTATCCTATAAACTTCACCCAGTCTTCTCATCCTCCCAACACATTGTTGATTCACAAGTTGAGAGCTCAACTCTAATCTAGAAGAAGGCCAAAGAGATTTGGGGGAATCAGGGTCACCTGTTCCAGAGCCTGGTTGTTTTAACTCAGTATCTATAATATTTCAGACTAAACAGCTATTTTAAGGGGAAGAGACAACTTACCCAGTTCTAAACCAGAATAGAGCACTTACCTTGAAGAGAAGATCCTAAGAGGAAAACCGTTTCTTTCAGTTCTGATGAGGTCTGAGATTTTATAGTACTTTCTGTCATCGGTATTTTCCCATTGCCTAACCCTTACAAGAGCATTACAAGCTCCATGTTAGGTGTACCAACATTAGGTGGCTTCCTGTCAAGTGCACACACTGGCTTGGAGATCCTGTTCTGAACTGACTTTCCCTAGGCAGAGTCTTAGACACTTACTTTTCAGGTTATTCAAATTAGAACTAATAACAGATGCAACTATAAACGTTTACATTCAACATCCACCTTGTTGCATTGCAGATATTTAATTTCTAGTTCTCTACTTTGTAAATATATTCTATACTTAGATAAAACGTGTAATTGAAGTAAGGATTTCTGTTGGAATTTCAACAATGCAAATTCTGCATTATCAAAGTTTGCTTTTTAAATGTAATGCTCCACTAAAATGTTCTATAAATAGGCAACATACCATGAAATATTAAGAAAAACTAAATACAAGTTTTAGTGAGATAGTAATGCTACTGATTAGATTGGGCAAACAGTAAATCCTAGACATTACTTGAGCATTTCAACCAAGAAAAAAGAGGCATGGATTATTGGGATTGTGGTACTACCCCTGCATGTCCATTTACAGCAGAGCACTGATTCAGAACACACAGCATAAACTCTAAAACTGTCCCCAGCTACAATATTTTATTTAGCTCAATCTCTAAGCAGTTAAGTGTTGCATTAACACTTCCTCGGAACCTGTAAATCATTAGAATGACATTAAGTATAATTGACAATACTTTAAATATTGTTGATATGCTTTCAGATTACTTGTTTATTATCAAACTATGGATAGCTAGCAATTAATCTTTATATACAGTACAGACATACGTACCATGAATATGCCTGGGACCCTAAGGTAATGAATGGATCACATCACTGAGCAGATTTTTTAAGGTGTCAACCAAAAACATGTTTATCCTGTTTCAGTTTAAATACACTGACAGGTGCAAAAGGCGTGAGCTTTAGAAGTCATTCATCTCATGGAATCATTCTCCAGGGTACTACTTAGAAACCACCAGATCTTTGACTTATGGTGAATTTACGCTCTTACTGATCTTCTCAACGTGACTCAGTAGTCTCAACAACGCAGATGGATTATATGGGAAAAGGTTTCTTCTCTGCAACCTAGAAATAGCATTTTGCAGTTCTTCCAAACACTTTGTTGATTTTAAAAGCATTATTTTTAAGGGAACGATGTTATCTGAGGGCACTATACAAGCCAAACTGGATGAGGTATTACATCCCTTTTGTTGCAGAGGCAACACTTGAGACTTGAGTTTATTCTGTTTATCGTCTGTGTAGCTGCAAACAGTTTCCCTTATCACGGTCTCATGCTCATTATTCAAAGGCATCTGCTTTGTGTTTACCAAACACTCTTTTCCAACTGATTCTAATTCAGAATCTTCTGAGCTGTCATAATTAACAAGGCTTTGAAGAGAACCCAGCAGAGACGTACTATCGTTGCATAGCAATGACTTAGACTGGTTAGACTCTGCAACTTCATTATTGCCTTGCTCTGTGGTAAACACTAAGCAATTGTGAGAAGAAGTCAAAGGTATCGGAGTCTGTGGTTCTGGTTCACAAGGAGCATTTTGCAAATTCACATCGCTCATGCAGCTTTGTTTTTCTTGATGTGGAGGCTTGATAGAAGAAACTGGTTGACAAATGCCATGCTTGGTATCAAAATAGTTACAGACATTTACAAACTGATGCCAGTCTTCTCTAAGAAGTTTTAAGTACCTTACCAAGTACTCCAGAAAGCAAGTTTCTGATGAAATCAAGAAATCTAGCAGCACTGTGGAATCAAATGCAATTTTTTCCAGAAAAAATAAAAATATACAGTGAGGATTATAGCCACTTGCGTGTGTAAGGAAGTTCCAGCTTTCCTCCTCTTTTTGGGTTAAGTTATCAGCAGCATCACGCCGTAACCTGAAAAGTAGGTTGTGAAATGGATTAAATTCAATGTAAGTTTATAGTTAAGAACAGATACATGCAGAAAATTGCGTTCTTGATCTTTTTTGATGTTCTCTGACACAGATGCTAAATGCACATACGTTAGATCCTGTTACAATTAAATGTTTCATGGTGATAGATTTCCAGATAAATATTTTATATGAATAGAATTGTCTAAAAAATAAAATACGAGCAGAAAAGCACCTACTGGAATCCCAACAAGGTAATTTGTTTTGTTAGATGAGTTTTCTATGCAAGACAGAACTGAAACTTGTCCCCATCTACAGTATGTAATACTCTGTAATCCAATAACCCACCAGATTCGGATTTTGTAAAAAAATAAACACTAGAAAAAACAAAGTTTTGCTACTAGAGAAACAACATAGGCAGGTGGGAGATCAGACAGTTTAGGAAGCCAAAGCACTTAAAGCAGGCTTTCTTAAACAGTACTTCTCCTTAGAATGCATTCTGGAAGAAACAAGGTTAATTCTAATACATAAACTCTTATTTTAACATTTTTGTAAACCTGAACACAGCCTACATTGGGAAAAGGTGGGCTTTTATTTAAGTGCCTAAAAAGAACCGTATGTATAGATACTACTCTCAATATCTTCACAATAGAAGCTTGAAAGACATTTTATGAACTAGGATAATGGCTTGCATGGTAACAACAATGAAGCAGTGAACGTCCGGAACAAATTTATAAAGAACACGTTTCTGATATTAGTAATTACAGTATTTACCAAATAGCTAGAATTAACATGGGTCCAAACATGAGAGAACTACTTTGCCAGATGTCTCTAAATCCTTGAAGCTTGATTACAATACCACGTTCTTCACAAACTCAATGTTGAAAGAAAAGTCTTGCCTTTTATCTATATCTAACCACTATTTAGATTGTGAAGTCAATTATTCTCAATTAGAGTTCTAAGCACTGAAGTATTTAATAGGAATTAGTTGCACAACTCCCTCGCTTCAATTCAAAAGCCACTTAATTAAATTATCCAAAAAGTCTGCAGCTCTTACACCATACGTTACTACATAGTCCTAAGTTTACTATTTAAAATATTTCTCCTTTATACAAAACTAATCAATGGAAATGTTATATGTATTACAATAACCTCATTAAATCATTATTATTCCTAGTTCTAATAAATAAAACACATACTAACCTATCAAATTTTAAGTAACTGAGTAATAAAGCTTTAGCAGCTTCCCACATATCATCGTCTTGCTCTATGAAGATCAAGGAGAGCCATTCACAGTCATGTACAACTGGGTGGGATTGTGGGGAACACTTCATATGACTCCTCCAGAATGTCAACAGTTGGGACATGGAACTCTGAAAGACTTCTGGAAAAGAATTTTAAGAAAAACATGATATTTATTTACTCTGTTACTAAAAAACATACATATTTTTTGAAATTAACAGTGCAAAACACTGAATGCATTTACCATGTCTAAGCTCAACTGACTTAACACAGAACGAAATTTTATAGATTAGTTCTTGCTTCATGGTCCTAAAGAAATCTAGAAACATCTTTCAGAAAACCACAAGCACTTTTCTAACCTTAAATTCTTTTAATCTAAGCCCACCAATGTTCAGATGCCAATGTTAACAGTTATAAGTAACCCGCAGAAAATAAATTTACTCATTACGTACAGGACTCTTCCTCATTCCCCCTGCACAAGTTAGATAAAACTTAAGGACATGATTCACTCATAAAACATCCTCCTCCTAGGGGACCTATAAACTCTTGCATGTAACAAGGTGAATCCACTTACACCTGAGCTTGCAGACTACTGAATAAAATTCACTTCCACAGATTTGCATGTATCCCAAAGCCTACAAAAATTTCGATATACCTGCACAGCTGGGATTTATATTTTCCTTTAGCTCCCCGATTTAGGTAGCTCCAGGGGTATACCGCAAACTAAAGAAAGGTGAATTGAAATCAAGTCAATTCCATAGATGGAACAATCCAGTATGAGCACCTTCTTCCCTCATGAAAGAACAATGCAGTTTTAATGTTTTAGTAGGGCTGAAGCTAAAACCCATGCTGTGTGAAAGTTCCACTGTGTAGAAATTTGCTGCAGTGATTTACTGTTGATAGGAATAAATTGTTCTCTCTACAATAAAGCAAAGCAATAAGCTTGTAGTACCGCCACGGTCAAAACATTTTTTTTATAAAATGAATTCTTCATGGGTGAGGCACATTTTCAAGTACATGTGGACTTGGGATAAAGGTATATTCATGAGATGGTACTTCCAGAAAGTGAATTTAGTGCAAAATCCTAACTTTGTAAACTAATGTAAGCAGTGTTTTTCCTGCAAGTCTTCATTTTTCACTTCCTTCTGCACTTCTGAATGGGAAAATCACCTGAAAATTAAGGCTATTTTAATGCAGTAACTTACTCATAAAAATACCTTTGTATTCCTACGACTGAGACAGACTCCCTCTCCCTTAGGAGAAGAAACCTCTTCAATGCTAACGACAAACTATAAAAAGATTCTTTGTGTCTGAACTTAGGTACCAGTTTTTCATGTAATGCAGCATATTCAGCATTTAGAAAACCAAAGAAAAGCGACACATCTTTACCCCAAAGGTACTCCTTAAGTAAGAACTCTAATGCTACTGGACGCACAGTTGCATCATTCATGTAAACAGTGATTAATGCTCTTGGAAGATTTCCTGCAACATGGGAATCAATTTTACTTACAAAACCATCATTATATATTTTTCCTTAATATTTGACTTCAAAATTTTCTTTTGCTCTTAGAAAAAAACTAAGAACAGCAAATTATCTTGGCTATTAATAGTTACTATTCAGACTGAAATTCTTCCGTATAAATCAAAGCTATCTGGAAATTACTCTCAAAATTGACACGAATTAAAGTTAAGCCACTGTAATTCATATTAATAATAATAAAGAAAAGATAGGATCAACCAGCTTCCCGGAAGGGAAGTTAGCATATTAAAGCACTTTGGTGCTTGTTTTAACCACTTCATTTAACATCACTCAAATAGAAGCACCGTTCCTTTCAACTTGAAATTCCTCATGACAGCTATGATATTTGAATCTAATTAAACAGCTCATTTTTGTGGCATGAATCTGGAAAAGAAACATTTTTTCTTTGAGAAAGAATTATCCACAGAGACATCTAAAACAGATTTAGCCTACATTTATTCTATTCACTTGTTCTTAGACAGTCTCAGAACTTTTTCTGGAGATGGACTTTAAGTAAGATATTCTCTGCAAATACTTAAAAATCCTAACAATACAACTGGCATCACAAACATGACTTCTTCCAAAAATATGGAAAAAGTGCCAGAAGCTGTCTTGCAAAATTCTGCAGCTCTTTTGAACTAGGACTTTTTATATTCCTACATTCTGTAGCAAATAAAATAAAATAACGTTTACATCTCAAACTGTTAAAGTGCCTCAATAGATGCAAAATGCTGTAAAAAAATCTATCCTTGTATTATTAGATTAAATAGTTTTGAATTTTGCCACGTCAACAGTTGACTGACACTAAGGAACACCCATTCTCACTTGAATTTGTCTAAAAACAGTTTCAGAACCACCCGTTCGTTTTTGCTGCGAAGTCTGTACTCCAGGGACAGCAAGCTGCTTTGGTCACAGAATTTGTACATCCACGTTCACATGCAGCGTCACAAGATGTGCACCATGTGCCTCTGAGAGGCAAAAAGGCGAGTGGGAAGATGGGATTCTAGGAGTGTCTCATGGGCAAGAAGTCTCACCCCACCACTCCCTTAGAGCATACAAAGCGACTACTCACCGGTGAGATGCAGCACCGCGTCCTCTCCTGTCAGGAACGCAAATTACACAGCATTCCTCCGCCATCCCACTGTCTGCCTTGTGGCATAGCCCTAGCGCAGGAGACTGATCTGCTCTTCTCCTAATCTAATTTATCTGTTCAGTGGAACAAACACACTCAAGCTGAGCAGGTATGGAAAGTATGCCTAGCACCTACTAATTCAAAGGACTAGATCTGTAAGTCAGAGCGAAAAATACCGCCACCACATGCTGCCAGCTCCCATAATCTCCCTATCTTCTACTCTACAGCTTCATTATTTTTGCCTTTCATATCACCGTTGTTGTCTGCCCCTTTACGTTACTTGTCTGACAGCAATGCCAGTACCTTCCACCAAGTTAAGTGCAGGTCTAGCTCCACGTTAGAAATCAGGAGAGAGTTGCTGGTCCTTCCTTTCAGTTCTCCATCCCATACAGAGTAGGTGCTTGTGCTATGGGCTCTCTTCTCTTCCACCTAGAGAAGAGCCTGGTGTTCTCAAACTGGCTCAACTATTTCAAATATTAACGTACGTTCTTAACGGGAAAAGCTTGCAATCCCAAATACAGCTGTTGCAAGGATATCCTAAGGATAGGATAAAACGTAAGGGGACAACTAACTTAGGCAGAACACAGTGACAGCTCTGGCAGGTTTTCTGTATGTTTTTTTCCTTCCTTTCTTCTATCACTACTAATTTGGATGAATTTATTTACAGCCTTAATGAGCTGTGACTTCATATTTAAAAGCTTTAAAACTACTGCGGCGTAATGAACGAAATGAAGAGATTGTTACCTTTAATTTCAGCTTCTGTAGCAGTGTTCTGAAACTTGAACTCCAATGTTTTAAGCACAACCAGACTTATGGCTCTCAGAATAGTCTGATCACAACCACTTTGAGTGTTATCCCCAGGCAGAGCGTCACTACTTCCAAAGTAGCTGGCCTTTTCACCGAGTGGGATTTGATCAAGCCAAGTCAAATTCACAACTTGCAGCACAGCATTACTCACAGCAAGCATGTCCTCATAGAAACACGGCTTCTGTAAGAACCGTGATCCACTTACAGTATCTTCTCCAGATTTACAAAGGACACATTTTTTAAGGAGCATAATGAACTTCTTCTTGATGAAATAGTGAGTTGATGAGCTAATGATGTTCAGGACATAAGAAACTTTCAGAAACAATACTCTCTGGCATTTCAGTGGTAGCTCCAATTCGATTCTGGAAGCCAGAAGTGCTTCAAGCAGATCTGTAAAACTTATCAAATTATTTGCAGCTTCAGAATAAGGTGAAGTATAGAGATGACTGTCAAAATGATGGAGCAGAATGGAATTGTAAAATCCTTCAAGTACATCATCAAGAGGAGACAACAACTTCTTCAAAATATCTATAGCAACAAGAAGAATGTTAGAGTTGGTGTTCCAGGACAACATCCAGCTAAATCATCATATAAGCAGAAAACAAGCAATTGTGACTACTCTCAGTTTTTAAGCACGTTAAAACCACTACACTTTTAATTGCACTTTCTCCCCCTCTTTGCAGCAAAGGAAAAATAGGTGATGTACAGACAAGCTGCTCTAGACGAGATTACAAGTAATCTTCCTCCCCCTAGTGGGCACTCGTGTGTTGATACTATAATGAAATTGCTACAGTACCTGCTTTGGGTGAAGTTTCATCTTTCAGTATGTCTTTGATAACAGCTGTGAGAGTCCACAGACATCCTGCTACCTGGGTATGCACAGGGAATTCCAAAAGAGTCTTCAAACTATGGCTGAGCCAGGTGACATTCAATGCATTCTGCGGAAACAAGATAAAAAAGATTGCATGCTCTACAGTTACTATACAAATTAAATCATTATACAATGAATGATTCAAAATTGTAAGTAAATGTGATAAGATGCAAACTAAGACAGAAGAATCACAGGTAAAAACAATACATCCATCTAGTGCCTTTCACGTATGAAGACCTGTATTTACAAATATGAAGTCATGCATGCAATAGCAATTAGCTCTATTTTCAAGAAAGGGAAAACCAAACTTCAATGTTATGTAACCTGCCCCAAATCAGATCATACTGCAGACAGACCGTATCTGAATTCATAATTCCCACTCCCAGACAACTCTGCAAGATACTGCAAATGCGTTTCTGAGAGAAATGCATGTTCAGATATGATCCTATAGAGGCTATTATATTTAATCACCAAATACACAGTATGAAAAAAATAATTGGAATATTAAACAAGAAAATACAGAAACGTATTTGATTAACTTTAATAGGTTGCTACCTATTTTCACCTCCTGTATCAGGCAACAAACCTCAACTAACTGTAAACATATTGATATTGTTTATTGGTGGTTTTTTTTTTTTTGAAATACCTGTGTTGTAAGCTTAAAGAGAGTACTTCTTGTGACTTAGATATATTTTATGCTAAAATGGTTTCATGAAATTCCAGATTTTTCTGTGTCTTCTGGGAATCAGTTAGCTCTAGAGTAAATGGAACAACTTGAAGGGATGTGTTCACAAAGCCATTTTTTAAGCTGGGAGAAGTTATATGATGCTCACCTCTTCCTTCAGCTGGAAATACACGAGAGATGCTAAACTTTTTGAAGCCATGTGAGATAACAGCTGATCACAACTGCTGAGCAGACAAATCTGCAGATGTAAAAAACACAAACAAACAAAAATATATAAGTAATATTCCCTTTTCCCCCCTTTTGCAAAAATCTTTCAAAAGTTTATAAAAGCTTACCAAGTCTGAACTGACTTTTGTCTCTTTCAGAAGACGGACGAGGATTTCACCGTACTTCTGTCTTGTACTGAATTCAATTTCCTGGGATTCTGCTTTATCAACCAGCATTTTGATCAAGGTTAACTGAAGCAGCATGACTTCTCGTGGACAGGATGAGAAGTTCATGTTTGCTAAGTCACGCGATACGTCATCTGCTGTAGGGCCAACAGCGTCTGACATAGTGTCCTGATGGCTCCTAATACCACCCTCAGGAAGTGGTAGATGCATTCGATCACACGATCCATCTCCTTCTGGTGACTGCTCAATACACAGAGTAAGAAGAGAGGCATAATAATGGTTTTCCTTTGCTAATGGAATGCCTGCCAGTACGTCCTTATACATCTGCTGTAGCAAAGACATCTTCATTATGAGAACATTCAATATTTTGGGGAACGTCGTACGTCTTCACCGATTATTTCCGATCACTGCAAGTCAGCTTTGAAGTTATTTTTATCCGATAAGAGAAGTTGACACGCTATTAGGCGCTTCTCTTCTAAGTTACCTAGAAATAAAGATTTTTACTGTTACTAAACTTAATAGGTAGCCATAAAGAAACTTCTGGAAGATATGAGAACTTCACTCAAATCCTTCTACCTTTACATTGCTAGATCTACCAAAACCTCGCTTCCTTTGTGACAGATTGCTCCAAGAACAGGCATGAAGTTTCAGCTGACCTGGCAATGTTTATTTCTCCACTAAGGCTGGAAAAGACAGTGTCTATCAAAAAACATGTAAACCAAAGCACAAGTCTATTGTGTTGCACATAGACTCAAGGAAACCAGAATATACATCAGGGGAGAACCAGGCTCCTAATTCTGTAAGGAGGACCAAAGAATTCGTTTACCTCTAGATGTGCAGAATCCTTATTCTGAGCACGTAAATTTTGTACACCAAAACAGGTTCTCAGATAATGCAAAGGATCAACCAAAGAGGTTGATCCTTTGACAGGAAGACTGGTCTCAAGGGCGCAATGACTGAAAAGTTCAAAACAAAAAATTACTTAAAGCGTAAAAAGGCCTTGGGAGCCAATAAAACTATTTAACCACACTCTGAAAAGATTAAAAAAAAAAAAATCTTTATCACAAAGTCAATGGAATGTTTCTTTCAATCACTACACTGGAACATTCAGTACAGCTTTAAAAGAAAAGCTATTAAGAATTCAAATCCCTCTTCAAAGCGTGCGCAGCTAAGCATCCACAAATTTCTAGTCATTATGGAAGCAGCTAGGCAGGTATCAGATCTCCCCAGAAAACAAAACAGATATACTTAAGAACACCAGGGTTTCTTTTTCATTTATATTGCGAGTGATATTAGTCTCTATCAGTTTTAACACGTTATCTAACCAGAGCCCCTTTAATAAAAGAAACTCATTACCTTTTATCTACTGTGAATTTAGGAGAGGGATTTATTTTCTTTATTGGAATTTGCTTTTGGGACTCCCTCTCGAAATCTGGCACAGTCAGCCAGGTAGGCTGCTGAAAGCCACCTGTCTCTAGCTGGCTTTTACTTAAATGCTACGCTTCCCGTTTCTCACCAATGGAAAAAAACAGCTCAGCCTCTTAACCGAAAAAAACATTGGAAAGATCTTCTCATCTGTGGTTTTCAATTATACCACCAATTATCATCACACCAAAAATAAGTTACTGGTTTTTAGGAGAATATTAGAAAACATCGAAACTACAAAATGCAGTATTCTAAGGGTGATTGTTTTTCTAAGTTCTAATCTTTGTAGGTTTTTAGAATTATGAAACATTGACAATTACACCTTGGTTTGTACAAAGTGATTCTGATCTTTTTTTAAAAAAAGCACAGCTGAAGTAGGCACTGAGGAAATGACTTCCCAAAGCTACAAAGTAGCAGTGGTAGACCAGGACATGCCACCCAGCCTGCTAACTACTGCCACAATCGGCGGTATTTCCTTTGCTGTAGATTCAAGAGAACCTAAAATTTGAAAATAACCAGATGCCTGCATTGCAGGGAGTCATCTGCAGTTCCCTCTGGTGGGGTATTTTGGAAGAGATATTCAGCAACGGCTGCCCGGACAGCTCCAAAGTGTCCCTCACCTAATCCACAGCAGACCTACGAACCCTTTCCCCACCCTTTCCCATATTCCACATTTTAGATTTCAAGAACAGACCTCATACTTCATACAAACTCTTTCATCTGCAGAATCTACTTGGAATTCTACTCAAGACAGAAATTTATGGCGTGAAACCTCATAAAATTTCTTCAGAAACCACTCTGAATATTTTATACAGCTATTGTTCCTATCTTTGAGTTTTATTCCTTCTTAAACGAACATCTAATAAAGTAAAATTATCTCAACACATTTACTTCTGTGTCCCAAATCAACCTGAATTATCATCCTTCATGGTAAATGAACAGATCTCTCGTGCACAAATTCGTAAAGCACTGCAAGGCTGTTAAAGGCGAGAGAGACTTAGAACTTTGCTAGGACGTGCACTGTGAAATTTCACCTTCGCCACATGATACCGGTTGTGCTTTCCTTGATCCTACCATAACATTCATTAATATGAATACCGTTAATTTGCAGAGCACTTTACAAAAACATCCGAAGTACGCCTCGCTCACACAACAGTTCACAAATAGTCATTAAACGAAATGCTACGCGAGGGGGGTTATTTGGCAGAAATTTACTTGGAAGAGGGAGAAAATGTCAGACAGTGACTAGATTTGGTTCCGACATAGTAAGAAAGCACGGTGGAGAGCTCAGCGCTGAAAAGCAAAGAGCTATTGTAGCCATAAAAAAGGAAACGACAAATTCCAACCCTTGCTTGTATTATTTATTCCTGTTATTTAGACAGCATCCGAAAACCAATTAAGTCAAGGCCCCACAGTGCCAGCCTCTTGCATAAACATTAGGAAACGGTTCTAAAGACCTCACATGTAGACAAATCAGGCAAAAGACAGGAAAACTATGGAGAAAAAAAACATTTTGCTATCTATTATATTCACAACCACTTCAGCTAGGCTTTGAAATCATAAACAAAGTCGTGTGGAGCTGCAAGCACAGGAACGACAGAAGCAGCTTGATGGAAAACGCAATGAAGCACCAGAGATGAAAGCCCCGACGGCTGCTGAAGCCTGAAAGGTTTAAGGCCCGTCAAAACCCAAACGAGCAAAGTTTAAGTGGTGGCAAATGCTGCCAGCGTGCCCTAAAATAGAGTTATAAAACATGCATGCTTCTGCGGGGAGGGATACCTGATTTAGCACAAAACCACAGAAAATATTGATCCAGCTGGACTACTCGATGCGTCACGTTTTTTACCTGTTTGGGGTTTTTTAAGGAACGAGCAGCTGGTGATGCCGCACAAGCACTGAGGGGCTGAGGGAAAGGCACGGTCAGCGACAACCCTTGTGAATCCCTGTGGTAACCCTCACCTGCTACATACTCTGTACGTATATACGCATACAAGCTACATGTATACGTATACATGGTATATATGCAACACATTAATTGTGTCAGCATCAACCAGGAGGAAAGAAACTCAACCACCTTCATAAGATTACACCACACTAGCAGAATTCAAACGGCAGGCGGTGGCTTTCAGCACGCCTCTGAGGGCTCTGGATCCATCGGCTGGACCCTACCGCAGAGGAAACGCTCTGAGCTCCACGTGCCTCGCTCTGCAGGCTCACCTCCCCTTACACCACCTCCCTCTCAACGCAGGAACCCCACAACCCCCTCTAAATAATATAATTTCCTCACAGAAATTTCCTCACAGCGGCCGCCAACAACCACTGGGGGGGGGGGGGGGGGGGGGGGGGGGGGGGGGGGGGGGG
>CM021740.1:18367725-18434651 GCA_011075105.1 Heteronetta atricapilla
CCCCCCCCCCTCCCCCCTCCCCTCAGGGCCGCCGCCTCACGGAGCTCGCCGGGTGCCCGCCTCGGCGGCGGCAGGCAGGTAACGGCCGCGGGTGGCGGCGTCCCGGCCGCCCCCTTCTTTCCTGCCCTTCCCTCTCCCCCCCCCAGCCTCGTCCCGGGTCTTTTCTGCCTCCCCCGGGGCCCTCCCGGGCCGTGTGGGGGCGCCGACACCTCCGGGGGCGGTGGGGCGGTGGGGCCTGCTCCGCTCCTCTGCACCCCGGGGGTGCTGGGCAGCGGGGCGGGGGCCCTGTGGCTGTGGGGGGGCGGGGGGAGGGCAGGCTGCCGGGAAGCCCCCTCTTTTCCCGGAACGCCCCCTCCCCGGAACGCCCCCTCCCCGGGGACACCCCATCCCGGGCACTCTTCCGGCCCGGATTCCCCCCTTCCTGGGACTCCCCTTTTCTTGGGGGAACCCCCTCTTTCTACTCCCCCCCTCCGGGACCCCTCGAATACCTCTTTTTCTAGACCCCCCCCGTCCCGGCGACCCCCCCCAACCTGGAGGATTCCCCCATCCCAAGCACTCAACTGTCCTGGATCCCCCCCTCTTGGGGACCCCCCTCCCGGATCCCTCTCCCCCCCAAATACCCCCTTCCCTGGGGTCCCCCCCTCTTTCCGGGCAGCCCCCCTTTTCCATGGCCTCCCCCATTCCCAAGCACCCCCCCCTTTCTAGGGACTCCCCCCTTCCCAGGGACCCCTCCTTCACAACACCCCTTCCCAGCCTCCCCTCTCCTTCCCCAGATCCCCCCCTCCCCAAACACTCCCCAGCTATCCCCCCTGAGACACCCCCTTCCCACCCACCCCCCCCAGACCCTCCCCACCAGCATCTTCCTGCCCCAGACCCTGCCGGGCACTTGGGGTCCCGCAGCCCCCCCCCCGTGCCCCCATTCCGTGCCCTTCCTTCTCCCCAAGCTGCCGCCCCGGTAACGCACCCGGGTAACGCACTCATTCCTTCCGAATCCTCACAGGCTCTCCCCGTTTCGACCTGGTGTCACTTCGCTCTCTCTCCTGTCCTTGCCTGGCTCGGGTCGACTTTTATTTCTTTCTTTTTTTTTTTTATTAGGTCTAAGCTGCCTTAAAGGAGAATTAAGAATTGTGACTCCGAAGAGCAAAATAAGACGGAAGAGAGAAAACGTCGCTCAAAAAAAATCCCCGGAAAGGTGATAATTCACGTAGACTTCTCAGAATCGTCCGAGACGCAGGGGCTGCCTGGGTTTGGGGCCTCTTGTTGTGAGTGGTTTTGCACGGATTTGAATAGGTAGCATTAAATGTCTTTGTTCTCTCTAAACCTGCTCGCTATTGAGCTTCAGAAGTTCGAAAGCTCCGAGGCCCGTTTGAAGCACTCTTCCTCTTCCTTTTTGTAACAGTTTGGCATTTTCTAAATTTAACCTGCGAATGATATTTTTGATCTGGGGTTGCTGCTTAACGTTTTTTGGGTCTCTTCATCTCGGGAGCGTCATTTGAAACGACTTCGCTCTGGGTAGCGAAAAGGGTTTTGGCTCTTTCAGCCTCTTCGCTAACTTCCGTGGCTCGTTTCTGCTCTGATTCTGAACTTGTCACTGGAGCAGGTCACGGTAATTCCATTTTCTTGGTTCAGTTGCATCGAACTTTCACGTGAGTCAGTTTTTTTTGTGTGTTTTTTTTTCCTGTATTTTAACTGAGCTGCGAAAATCGCCGCGCGTTTAATGGGGTGGCGTTTGCTCGCGAGCACCTTGCGGGCTGAGATCAGAGGAGAAGATAATGCCGTTAGATGCTCAAGGAAAAAAAAAAGAAATGAAAGGAGTCATCAAAAACCGAGCCCTGCTGGGGAGAGGAGGACAGTTTGGGTTCAGAGCGAGCCGGCTTCCTAGGGAGAAGTGCTTGTTTTACATGGCAAGGAGATAAAGAGATGGGCTCTAGAAAGAGCGCTGGGGGTGTTTGATGATGGCAGTTGGCCTTTTTCTGTGTCCTCCTGTTACTGTGCTCCAAATGACGGCGTTTCTGCCTGTCTTAATGCCAAGTCTGTACTATCCTAATCCGTTTCAGAAGTAGATGAGGTTGTGTTGTTTTGGCAAATACCCTCGGTGCGGTCCCGCCGGTCTTTGTCGCGTTGTCATAAACGTCGTTGACTGCGCCGGAATGTTTTTGCATTGTCAGCAGTAAATTATTTCTCAGCCTTGGTGGCAGGGGGAAAAAGCAGTACCTGCGGCTTTGCTCGGGGGTGGATCTGTATGCTGATGTGTGCGTCCTCGTCGGATGTTGAGAAGTGGCTGTTAGCAGATTAAACAGAAAATTCCTCAGTGCCGCAAGTTCTGAGGTGGTCGTTGAAGGTAGTAAAGAACTTAGCTGGGTTATTTGGACAGAATGCTGTGAAGTCATAGAAATAATAGGGGAACATGTGGATGTGCCCGGGGTGATTGCAGGAGGGGCTTTTATGCTAACTGGTGGGACTGATGTGCATTAATAGGAACGTTGTGGGGCAGTTGTGGCCTGCCTGCTTTGTAAAGTTGGATTGTTCTAACAACCTCTTCGCAGCCCATCCCGTGGGTTCAACGCAGGCCTTGCGTTAACGTGGCTTCTCCAGCAGAACACCTTGGTGCTGATAAGCCGTGAGATCGCTGGGGAACGCGTCTGTGATTTGTGAAGCTCCTTCCTACCGTGAGATGCCAGTGCGGTGAAGCGTGATCCGGACGTAGAGGCTGGAACTGGATTCACAGGAATCAGGGAATTTAGCTTCTGGCAGAAATTTACACGTGGTCAAAGCAAGATACGGAGATAAATGGGGTGCTGAAGCCCTCTTGGCGAGCTCTGGAAGGAATGCAGCGCGTTGCAAGTATGGCTGTCCCCTTAGATACACACATCCAGTGCGCTGTTTGTTTTTTAATTATCTTTGGGCAATATGTCTGCTTCGGCTTTGGTTTTCCTTATTGTGAGTTCCCTTCAAGGAAATGAGTCGACTGAGAGGCTGTTTTCAGTAGTTCCAGCATTTCCTTCCAGAATGATACCACTGCAGTGAAATATAGTTGCTTTATCTGCTGAAGTCATCCGGTGAATCCTGTTCAGTGTGATTCTTTCAGGCCGTATTAAAAAGAGATGCAGAGACTTGAGTGAAGCGAACTCTGCTCATCAGCTGTCTTCTGAGTATTAGGACTGAAGTGATAGCTTTAGTGAGGTTTGAACTAGTTATTTATTCCTCCTGCTTTTCTCATCCCATTGAAAAGTTGATGTTTGGATACTTTAATGGTAGCAAATAATGTTAAAATATGTAAGTCCTATGCGTTAACGCTTGCTATGAATTGTTTCTGAGTTTAAGACTAACTTTTCATTTCACTTGTACTGTTTGAAACTTGTTAAATGTTAGAAGAGGGATTGTGTTTTGTGCTTGGTTCAGGAGGATTGCAAAGCGTGCTGCAGGCCACCAGCTCCTGCAGTTGGTCAGCGCAGATCTGAGGAAGGAGAGTTGCAGCCGTGTGAATCTGATGCCGCATTCCCTACTGAAAAGACTCTGCGAGGCCTCGCTGTGACACTGACAGAGGGCTCCTTGATTTGGAAGGAGTCACAGCTTTTTCTTCTTGGGGTTCTGCCTCTGGTTAAGGTTGCCAGTGTATTGGGAGGAATTCTCAGGATGGTTAAAGCTGACACCTTGCCGGTGCTTTCTGAAGGTGATGTCTCCTCTGTCGCTCTCCTGTTTGCAGACCCGAAGTTACCTGAGCTGGCTGATTTCACTGGTTCCCCACCAGGCCCAAAAGTCAGACCTCAGCCTCTCCATGAAATGGATAATAGTTGGTAAAACGACACCTCTACACTTCAATTTCAGTCGCCTGCACAATGTACCGGCCCAGCAGCTGCTTGTTAGTGTCTGACAGCACCACATGGTACCAGAAACACCTGAAGTCGATGGAGCACTTTTAGATTAGCTCTCTTGGTTCAGCTGAACATGTCCCAGCTACAACGTGACGTTACTGATGCCCTCATGAGAACCCTGTAACTCTTAATGACCACTTAGGAAGTGTGAAGGCTTCTTTCCTTTGAAGTAGCAGTTGTTCTGTGATGGTTGGGAAGATTCGTGCACTATGAACTCGTTGCTTGCAGCGCCGGCAGTACGCATGCGTGGCTCGGTGATTTTCATCTCAGTCACTTGGATACCTCGCTTGATGTCTGTCTGGGATGTAGCATAGAGCAGCTTGCAGGAAATATATTCAGGACCATCAGGCTCTGTGAAATATTGATATTTCACATGTTATTTGCAAACTTAGTGATTGCGACAGGAGAACACAAATAACGTTGTTTGCCTTACTCTGTCTGTAGAGCTCCTGAAATAAGAAGCCAAGCAACATAGGAAGATGATGGTTGCGTTTAGTCTCTTTGTCAAACACATTGTCCGTTGTTGAAATGCCATTTGAGTGAGAACACATTTAGCTTGTTTGAGTTTTGAAATGGGTGGGAGAATAATGAATGCTAATGTGATTATCCTTATTCCACCAGGCTCTTTTTTTGTGGTTGGTTAGTTCAAATGTTGTGGAATACTTCAGATACAACCAGGACCTACCCTGATTAGTTCTGTGCTAGATATCAAGTGTCGTGCATAGTGATACACTTTCCCTGTTGCATACAGTTAGGTTGGTGCCGGTAAGTGTAATCCTTGCTCTGCTGTTGGATGTGTAACCTCGTGGCTCAGGGATAAAGCGTGTTAGGCCATCTGAATGAACAAAATAACCACCCTCTAAGGTCTTGTTCTTTAGTACCAGCCTTGAATTTTCTTCAAAGTGCATGCACAGATAGGCTGGCATTCATTTTCCACGTAACATTTGCAATGACTTGAATGAAATAACGTGTTAATGTAGAAAAGTCTAGGATATCTATTGATAAACCATCCCGTTGTCAAAGAAAATGATGATGTTTGTCTTATTTTCTTTAGTGTGCGACTTCTACTACAATTATTAGTATTTTAAGCAAACTTTGTCAAGTTGAGTGAGCTTTTCTTTCACTAAATATAACTTCTTTTTATTAAAGTTACAGATCTTACTCTTGCCATATGCAGCTAATTTTCCTTTGGGGGGAAAAAAAAGCTTGTTACTTTTTTAGTGGAGCAATCTGTTACCTTGTCTGTGAAGTCAGTGCAATTCTCATTTGCATCAGCTAATAAAAAATGTGTGGGTTTTTAAGTGAAAATCATGCAAAAAAAATTCTTAAAAAAAGGTGAACGAACGACTGATCAACTATGCAAAAACAAGGCTAGAAATGTGATCAAATTAGGTCACGGCAGTGCAATTTTGTGCAGGGCTGTGAGCGTATCTGCGAGCCTTATGTGTTTTATCTTGGGAAGCGGAGCTCTAGGAAAACGTGCATAAGGGGGATGAAGGGAGCTTTTCTCCATCCTCTTTTTCTGAGCTACCATCAGGAAAGCAAGATTTGATGTTGCGTTAAGTGACAGAAATTTTAAGCTGAAAGCTGCACGGTTCTTAACTTGGTCTGATGCAACAGACAGAACTCGCAGTTTGTGTGATCTGCTACACGACGCAGTAGTTATGGCTTTTATTACTCGGGGTATCGCAGCGCATAAGCATGATGAGGGGTCCTTCCCAAACAGCTCGCAGCCAGAGTGAGAGAAAGGCCTGACAGAGAGAGGCGTACGATGAATTAATGAAGTCGTATCGGTCACTCGAGGCTCTCAATGGGGCTGTGAGGAGTGGTCAGGTGTTGGGACTGATGCTGGTAGCTGCAGATGACAACGAAGGAGAATAATACGGGCTGGTGTGAAGGAAGAAGATAGATAGAGATGGTAACTGGTGCTCAGTAAGCCTGGATATGAAAAGGAAAGGTTTGATGTGTGGGGAGAGGGGTGACGATTTTGGGGCTGAAGGTATTGCTTGTACTGCGAAGACGTGCTCGCCTGTTTGTGAGGCGCAGCGTACGTTAACCTGGCTGGTCGTGTGAGGGAGAGCAGAGCGACCTGGGTGCTATGGAAGTCCAGCTGAAGGACGAGGAAAGCAGTGCTCTGTCTTGTCAGCTTTTGTTCTTGAGATAGAGAAACACAGGTGGGATAGGGATGAAGAAACATACACGGATTGGGAGAAGCTAAGTGGAAGGTTTTTCCTGGCATCTGACTCCCATGGGAAGATGCTGAGCAGTCAGGCAGAAATATCTACTGTAACCTTTGCATTCATCCTTGTTCCATGGCAGGACGGGTATGTGAAATGGATAGAGAAGGGCTTAGACTGTTTCTTCAAGGTGTACTCCAGAGAGGAAGCACACCTCTAGTTTCTCTTGTCTTCCGTAAATTAATCTCTGTAGCCTTTTCCTCATCTGGCAGAAGGAAACTCTCCCCACCCCAGTCTCTGGAGGACTGTCTGATAATGAAGGAAAACATACCTGGGGACTTTTTTTTGCCATGAGGGTATTAAAATGTGGCATTCTAGCGCAGTTCCAGGGTAAAAGTAGGCAGACCTCTTACTTTTTATCCCTAACAAGAAATATCGTTCTTTTTAAGGGGTAGCAGGTTGTTTGACACACAAGATTATGGGCACACAAGATTATGAATAGTGAAGACAATGAAGAGTGGGACATTTATCAAAGACTGACAACCCCTCATAAGGTAATTCAGTAACACATTGAATTTATCTTTTTGTGCTTGCAAAATCAGTTAAACTGTTGTTATTGTCCTTTATTTTCATGCCACTTCACAATCATTATACCAAGAATGTATGGGTACGTTTTTTTCCATACTTACTCATTTTAATTTTGTACTTGCATGAAGAAAGCCAATATGTAGCAATCCAAATGCATACTACATTTTCTGAATGAGATTGATTACAGTTACAAAACATTAAATATTTAAAGTGCCGATTGGCTAATGAATTCCTGTAGTCCCCCTTTCCTTCTCCAAAGATTGATGCCGTAAACGGAGGTTTATAAACGGGATTTCTAAATGATCTATGGAGTGGAAATTAACCTATTTTCAAAGCTGCTGTGTCTAGAACTATCCTGAAACCTTCAATGCTGCAGTTAAGCATTCTTGTAATTTGAATTTCATTGCTTGCCATAGGGGCGAGATAGAAGAGTAGATATTTACAGAAACTACGCAAGTGATAAAAGGAGCTGCTTATGCCTGACTTTTTCTTCTGCTTTGTATGTTTTGGTACTTACGTACTTTAGTACTAGCTAATTTGAATAAGCTCTGCTAGTCACATGCAACATATGGGGCCAGTGCCAACTTTTTGTAATGCTGCATTACAAATGTACCCACCAGCTGAGAAGTGTGATATAAAGAGCTTTGCTTTTTCTTAACCAACTGTCTTCGTAGATACTTTTGGGGGGGACACTGCTGGCCCCTCAAATGAGAAATCCATTCTTCTCACCTGTATGGTCATCTTGTCTCTTTCTGTAGTACTTTGAACACCAAGTTTACCTTCATTTTCAGGACACTGTGGGATCTTGCAGATGATATTCCTTTACCAATAGGGACTGTAAAAATGGTGGTAGAATGTTCTCCATCAGATATTCCCAGTTTGAGAAAAGAGTTTACATGTCTTGGTTTTTGACACAGAAAATAAGGGGCATGCACTTTCTTTTTTGGGGGGGGTTGGGGGGTAGAGGGTATAGGGGCATTTTGATTTTGTTTCTGAAGGATTTCCCCGTAACTCATACTTACTGCCAAACGCTTTCTTCGGTCAGCTTTCACCTATAAACCCAAGATGCTGTTCTTGCAGTTGGAATTTCATTAACAGTACTGTTAGCGGTGTGATCTAGAACGAAGTCAAGCTCCCTGTATTATAGGTGAGCACATTCTGAAGTGCTAATTGGAGTTTAGAAAAGAGCTTAGCAAAAGCCTATTAGAGTCAATAGAAATACTTCCATTGTCATCAGATTAGTCGAGTTTGATTTTTGAATATGATGCAAAAGCTGAACCTATTGGGTTAGCAGGTGTCAGTTTGCAAATCCCTTTCTTCCAGTGTCAGATAATGGAGTCCATACTATAAAACAAAACCAAGCCAGTGTCTAAGCCATGTACGACCTGTTGAGCTAAATAGCTCTTTCATAGCCCTATGCCGAATTAGTCTCTATTGCCATACGTAGTATCTTGAAACATTTATAAATGTCAAAGGCAGGCATTTGCTGTATGTACTTTCCATTTTTGCTGTGTAAGTAGGGTCATTGTAGCTACCTGTTCATTATAAGTTTATATCTCTGCAAGCAGCACGCAAATAACTTTTTTGCGATGAGCGCAAGCAGGTAATAAGAAGAGTGAATAGGCATCTATGCCTTTATCTGGAAGGATGGCAGTGATTGATGTTTTCACTTTCCCATTGTCTGTGTGCATACCTGGATCACAGAAAAACAAGTGCCCAGTGGGATATGAGGAGTTGATTGCAATGCCTTTTGAGTGACCTATGAATCATGAGGATCTGGAAATCCTTACTTACGTAAACGAAGGTTTAGGTGGTGATGTGGGCTGATGTTCTAATAAAACGGGGGTTGGTGTAAATTTTAAGGATCACTTAAAAATCATTTTAATCTTCGGAATTTCTTGTTGTACTTTACTCTTGATTAACTTTACAGCAGTCTAAATACATTTTTTTCTTTAATATTCTAGTTCTGAGTTGACATCCATTGCAATAATTTCTGAGACTCCTATTGCTCAGCATTCCTTAATAATTCCTCTTCTTCATTCCCTAAATTATTCTTCTAATATTCCTTTCCATTCTAGGAATACCTGATAATGGAATATGATAGAGTGTACGTGAAAATGTAAATACTGAACAGATTTTGTGTGCTGTGAAAGAATTTCTGAGTACCTGTATTTTTTTCTTGTCCTCAGCTGGGTAGCAAGTAGAACTGCAGATGAGTACTTTACAGACAGGACATGGAGTATAGTTTTTGTTTTGTTTGTTTTGTGTTTTTTTTTCTTCCCCAATATGTGCTGGGATTCTAGGCTCTCTGACAATGGCTACTTTAAGTAGCCTTTTGGCCCAGCACTCTCATATACTTGATCAAGGTAATTATAAGTTGAACTGTTCTGATGTATTCATAGTATTTGACAGGACTGTATTAATTGCACTTTTATGTTCTTAGGCCTGCTTTAGTATCTTTGTCTGGTTTTGGAATATAAAGGTCCTTTACATGATGTACTAGTAAAGAAGCCCACAAGCCAAAATACAGGAAATAGACTCTAACATAAAAAAAAAAAAAGTGTGGAGGGGAAGAGCAGGCTAAAGTTTTCACTTTAAACATTGCTGTTACTAATATTCCTGTGCAGTAGGTCACAGGAAAAGATTACCTTAGTAATAGAACACATTTTCAATTAAGTTTAGAGGTGACATATTTCTAGAAAAAATAATAAAGAAAAAAATCATAGTTCAATTGCTGTAGCAATACCGTGCTGTTTCATGCAACAGTTTAGATGATGTATAGCAGTATCTCCGGAGCAGTGGTATTAACCAGGGTGTGATTTTAAAGGAATGTTGGGTCCTGGAGATCTCCCATCCTGTTTGTTGTTCAGGTGCTTTAACTGTGGTCTGCTTGTTGATGCTGTTGTTTCTGAAGAAATGTTTACTATTTATTATGTGTAAGTGTCTTTTTTAGTTGCAATTCAGTGATGCATACTAAGATTTTGCTAGCAGTAGTGAGATTACTTGTGTTTTATCCTATGTATAAGATGGCTTTGCTCTGCATATAGAGAGTAAATCATAGCACTGCTTTTCATTAGTACTAATTATTATTTCAAACCTCTTTTCCTGGTTCCGGTCCTAATTAATTCATGCTTTATATTGATTCAAGGTGACTAGTGTGACCTCATGACGCTTCTGTAAAAGGCAGATTCAGCTAGGATGTTACACCATCACTGTCGGAGAAACCCTGAACTACAGGAAGAATTGCAGATTCAGGCTGCAGTTGCTGCTGGCGATGTTCACACCGTGCGCAAGATGCTGGAGCAAGGATATTCTCCAAATGGTCGAGATGCCAATGGCTGGACCTTGCTTCATTTCTCTGCAGCAAGAGGGAAAGAGAGATGCGTTCGTGTTTTTCTTGAACATGGAGGTGAGTTTCCCAGAAAGATAAATCTTGATTCCCATCTCACAGCTCTATCCCAATTCCCATTGTAAGGCTTTCCAGCACCAATTAGTTGCCAGACTACTTCTGATTTTTTTCTCTTTCATTGGAGTGCTGCTTCATTTCTCTTTCTATCTGATGCATGCTCTGTGAATGAGGTAATATATTAGCTTTAGGTCTTTATACCTGACAGTTTTTTTCAGAATCGCCCAGGAATTGTTAAAAGAATGAATAAGCATTATAAAAATAGGGCAAAGAGCTCATTATAAACTTAAATGCACTCACTATAGGCCTTTCTGCTGTTAGAGGCTGTTATTAAGGAAGGCAGGTCCTTGAGTTGAAATTGTAGGGAAGATTGTTTCATAATTCTCAGAAGTTAACAAGTCACGTTAAAGACTTAGGTTTCTGTGTAGGTTTTAACACAGTCTGCTGAACTTCACGATAACATTACTCTCTGCAAGGGTCTGAGTGTCAGCTAGTCCAGCTGAATTTACACCTCTCCAGCGTCTATCAAGAGCCAAGCTTTATTTCAAGAACTAATTGAGCTTCGTTTAAGTGATATAATTGCTTGGGTGATGTTTATTCCCCATCGAATGGTACAGTCAGAATTTCTTTCTGCTGCATCTTTTTCCAAGGCTACCTAAAGGTTTAGAAATGGATAGTCTTAAGCTTCTAATGCGACACTAGAGAGGAAAACCAAAAATCAGATGTTCTCCACGTTCTGAATAGCATTCTTAAAGAACAGCATCCTCTGCTCTAGCACTGTTCTTATCAACTTAATCATGAACTAAGATGTTTTTAGTCCCATGGAAACTGAAATGAATCATCTTTTTGATGCTTTACTTATCTGAGGCTTGGTCACGGTCCCCTTGTTTGTATTGCAGTATTTGTCAGATGTACAGATAAATCACCCTTGAAATTGAGTGGCATTAATGGGCTTGTGATATTTGCCCAATTATTGGTATGTTAGTTCAGAGCGGTAGAAATACAGCCTGAACAACTGGACCCTATTTTTTATATACCTACTGCCATTTCTAACTATATAATACTGTCAAACCCTCAATATTGGTATTGAAAGGGGGGAATTAACTGTATTGTACAAATAAATAACTTTAAACTCTGCTTTTTAAATGTAATACTGTGGATAATCTCAAATCTTCATTTTTATAGGCTGTGAGTCTCAAAATGTATGCTCTACCTTTGCGAGCTTGAAGATGACCTGGAAAAACAAAACCATAAACCCTATTTGTCTTCATTGTATAGGTTTTGTTATTAAATAGCTGCTGGCATAGTGTTTTGTTTTGTTTTTCTATCTTTTGTTGTTACTATTTTCTATATGAAGTACAAGCTGAATATGATGCCCGATGAAAACTGTCTGTAATGAGACAGATTCCTTGTGCTGGAAGCAGCACAGAGTTTAATCACCAGGACTAGAAAGTTGAGTAACAAATAGTGTGAGGGTTAGTCATCTACAGCAGCTTTCCTGTTGCTGAGCCTCCCTTCAGAAAATTGGCACTGTTTTGTGCCTTACCTTGTTTTGCCTCAAAACAGAGGCATAAAAGATAATGAGTATTTAAAACATAATAATGTCACAAGTGAGCTAATAAGCAGTGAATGAGCTGACTGTTAAAAGCAAACCTAATCATGCCTGCCTCATTAGTGAGAGGTTTGTGTCTACCTTCCTTAAGTTTCCACCTTCCTCCCTCTCGAGAAGTAGATTAGTTTGACATTGGGTGTTAATCCCTTTGGACCCAAATGATATTGGGGTGAAAAAGTAATTTTCTGGTATGAAACTTACAGTAAGCAGGATATAGAACTGACTAGATGTGTATTGGTAATAAAGGGGAGGGATTGGATGAAGTTCTGGAGAAAAGAGGGTACCTGAGGGTTAGTGGGAAGGAAGGGGGAGACCACTGATAGATGTGATGCCGAAGCCTAGCAGAGCTGGAGATATTTTCCTAGTACAGGAATGAGAAAACCATGCTGGGCTGTTGCTGAAGGTAGAGTCCCATGCCTCAGATCTTGGACACTGGAAGAGCGCTGACATAGGCTTGAGTGGTACTGAGTTTGAGATGGATTTTGGCTAATAAACATTGAGAAGAAATCTGATCGCTGACCTGGAAATAAGAGGTAGCTTCTTATGGGAGTCATGACCTAGCTGCCTCTGCTTTTTCTCTCTCTTCTTCCAGCATTGCTCGCCAGCAAAGAAAAGAGCCAGGGGACAGCATTGTGTATGCAGCTTGGCTGATTGGAGTGGAGGTGGTGGAACAGGAGGAAGCATTTATGTTCTGCTAAACAAGGAGAGGCAGATAGATGGGCAAAACGCCTAAAGTAACAGTTCAAATTTAAGGGTAAAGCCTGCAGAAATAGCAGCTAGGTACAGAGGTCATAGGTCAGATAAGTATTGTTACAAAATGTGGAAACTGGATCAGAAGCGTGGAGAAACTTAGTTTTCATAAGTGAAAAATAGTGAATTTGACTTAATATATTTGTCATGTTTTAATAAAGTGAAGATTCCATGAAGCTAGTTGTTTCTATTCACAGGAAAAATCTGAAGTCACAACACCTAGTAGGAGAACAAAACAAAAGCAGGGGGTACAGTTTTCAGTGATCTTGGATTAAGTATTTTTTGCTTTTAAAATGAGGTATTGTCTGTTGCAATATATCGCCGCACAAAAACTTTTTTTTTAATTCCCATCACAGTTAGAGTTACCATCAGCTAAGGTCCTGAAAGCATGTTGTTGCTAGCTGTCTCTTGGTGATAACTCTCGACATGAATTGAGCAGGACAGCTTCTTTTTACTTGTGTTAAAGTGAAAAATGATTTGCTAAAGCTCTGAGAAATTGAAGAGTAACAGAAGTATCTAAGCAGATGTATTTATTTTTAGTCTTGGCTGCAAGGTGTCCAACTTCAAGGTCATGGAGAATCCAGGAGAAACTAAAGAGTGCCAAATGCTCATTCCTCCCTAATGCTCATAGTGGTCTTGTGTAGTAATGCCTTTGTGGACGTCTTTTGTATCAGTGTTGTCCAAAAAATTAGCCATGCAGTAGCCACGTTTCCTAACCATGTTGTCAGAACTAAGCCCTAGTTCGGGGGAGTACACTTGAAATAATAGAAGTACTTGATGAAGCCAGAAGCACTGCTTTCCTGGCTTCCCAAATGAGACTGATAGAGTAAGCTAATGAAAGTGTCATGAAAGAAGGGGAAGCTGTCGCGCTGAGCGGTAAATTAAAACTCTAAAATTTTAGACTTTTCTGTAGGAATCTATCTGTTCTCTAGATTACAGTTTTAGAAATGAGTCTCATTAACAGTTGAGTTTAAATGACTAGCTTAGGTGCCCAGCTTTCAAATGAACTAACATCACGAGTGTCATTGTGTTGCAATTTTCTGTCTCAAGTGAGGTTGATGATAGTAATTCGGTACCCTTGATAAGCAGCTCAAGGTTTATGTCACTGTATTTTGCGTTATATTTAAGAACATTAGAAGTGACCAAATGCAGCTGTTCATATTTCTAGATTCTGCTATCCCCAAATTAATGGGAAGCTTGAGAAGAAATAACTATAATTGTCAAACAATCAGGATGGAGGCAAGATAAAGAAATGCTGGCAAGTGCTGGCTTCATCCCTTCCTAGTTAAATACGCTTGTACCAGGTACTTTTTTACCCCTCTGCAGAATCTGAAAGGTAAGCTAAGTGAATTCTTTCCCAATTCATTTCTACCTTGCTTGCATTCCAGGGGGAGAGAGTTACTTTACAACATGTTGAAGGCTTTTTTTTATATATATTTTTTGTAAAAAAAAAAAAAGTACAGCAACCAAAGCTTTTAAGGCAGCATCAGCTTTGCAGTATTCTTTTTGCTAATACAGGGACTGAAAGGATAGAAATTTTATGTGATGTAACACAGGTCCAACTTTGCTAAAAGCCCTTGTGCAGTTCAAAAGTTTTACAGGAGGTGGCAGCAAGACATTTGCTGAATAGTAGCAGATAATGTTTTGGTCTTGTTAAAATTGCTTTCTTAATCAAGGGGGTAACTGGTACCCTTAGCTCACTAGAAACCCGTAATCTTAACAGGAATCACAATATTTTTATCGTGAGTTTTTGTTACCAGGCTTGGTTTTGGAAGGTTAGTTGTTTGTGTTCCTTCGTTGCCCAGGTAAGACATTTCTTTCCTATTCTTGTTGAGACACTTGTCTTACATGACATTGTATTTTTTTTTGGTTGACCTTGATGTGATGAAATCTTGAGAGGAGAGAAAATATGGAAAGGAACTTAAAACCATAGAGAAGGCAAATCTTTATTTTGTGAACTAAACCGTACCTTTTGGATTACGACAACTTGTATAAAAATGTTTGTGCACGCATGCACACAAGCACACACACACAGTTTGGGGCAGATCTGATTGACTTCAGAAATGCAATAGACTAACCAGGCTAGCAGCAACATCTTGTGCCGCAGCTAGAAGGTAGAAATGATTGACTTGCATGCTTAAAACAGAGTGGAAGAGAGAAGGCAGAATATGAAACGGTGGTTGTCATTTTTTAACTGTTTTTGTGAAAAATGGCCCTGGCTGCTGCTGTCTCCTTCTATTATGTCCAACTTTCTCCATAATTCTGCTTCTCAGAATGTATCATCCCTCTGCATCTTAATTCTCATGCTTGTGCTACTAACTTAGATTAACTCCTGACCGGTGATTGATAGAATAGTCTGAGCAGTGTAAAGAAAGAGATCCTGGGAGCAGCTCACATCACTTTGAAGCGGTGTCTCAGTCTGACTGTGTGGGCTGTACTGATTCCCTGCTAAAATACCGGGCATCGTCATAGTGCAGGTTAGCAACCACCTATTCAGTCAAGGTCTTCATTTTCCTGCCCACCTGTGGATGCTTCAGCAATTGCTTTAACTCAGGTTAGTATAACTTTACAGAGCGCTGAAACTCCTGCTTTTCACCAAAGACTAGGAAGTAGGCTGTCTTCCAAGGCACTTTCCTTAATCTTTCTTTAATTATTTCTAGGTTTCTACTCAATTTATTTACTGGAGGCAGATCTCACGTGTTATTTCTACATGTGGTATTTTAATTGCGTAGCCAGGCTCCATTAGTTTATGTTGTTGTTTTTTTTCCTTCCTTCAGTCTTCCCTTTAAATCTTAAAAATTCCTTAGAGCTGCTGGATCACCTCTGCAGCTGTGTTCTGAACTCTGTCTTTCCTGCCCTATTATTTTGGCAGGGCATCTATCTCAGCGTGTTATCTGGATGGGGTTGCAGTACATCCATATCGGGAAGCTCGTTCCTGTTTCCTGATGGCACCTTTGCACGTTCAAACCATCGTTAGATCTAGACTAAAGTAGTTTGTAGTTCACATTGTGAACTTAACTCACTTACATAGATGAGGAATCCACAAAGAACTCAGTGCCACGGTGCCAGGACGGCGCTGTTAAGGTTAGGGAGGGCGGGCAGGCACCCTTACGCTTGTCTGCTCTTAGAAATGATTTGTTCTTTGTGCTGCAAATGTTGTGTGTTTACGGAGCGGAAACAAATACAAGGATCTACGAAGAACAGGACCCAGCAGTTGCTCCAGTATATGTACAGGCATATTAAAAATGTGTCAGCTTAATGCTAGTCTCTTGCGCAGACAGTATCTCCTTTTACCAGCTGGGAAGCTTAGGTTAGGAAAGTGCCTCAAACTTCCAAGCTGTGGTTTGTACTCTTTACTATCCGTCAGGCAACATCTACCGATGCTGGAAGGAGTAAGTTTGCAGCCTGGCTTGTTTTCTAGCTGAGAAAGGGTAATGAGGCACGCACCTTTCCTACAGTAATTAGTAGGGTACGTGGGAATAGTCATTTGATTTACAAGTCTGGGTGTGCGGAGGGAATTAAGCAAATTGATTTGTTTACGTTCTGTTTTTAAATTCATACATCAAATGAAGTTTTTGTGCCGTATTGGGGTGCGTGGGGGCTATCTGTCTAATCACTTGTACTCTGCACTAACATTTCTCCTGACTCCTTCCATACGTGGTTGCTTACATTCCTGTAAAATCTTAAATTTTTGTAAAAGTATAAATTCAGAACAGATTCATCATTTATAAAAACAAACTTTATCAAGATAATCTAAAATAACATATATCCTACATGCTTTGGAAATCCTGCAGACCACAGAGAAACATTTTACCTAATACAGTATTACACCCTAAAAACAATACAATCCTGCCAGACCACAAAACATCCGCAATTTGGGACAGCAGATGTTTCTACACATGCTTCTTTTTAAGACCAAGAAGCAACACAAGGGAAAATAAAAAAGCTCAGCATTGAGAAAGAAATGCAATATTACAGAGCTGGAGGAAAACTGGATGGACAGAGATTTGAGTAATTAGCCTAAGAGTGCTAGAAAGATGTGGAAAACTATTTGTCAAATGGAAACATATGTATATGAAAGAAAAGGTCTTTTTTGTGTAATCCTTTCATAAATATAATTTAGCTTTTTCTTTAAAATAGCATTTGGTTCTTGAAAGCAAGAATTATTTTGAAGTCCAAAAAAAATCCTGTCTTGTTATGCCTGAAAAGAATAACATTCAATCATTTGATTATTTGTTTGCAGCGCTGGATTACTGTAACGCCTTCTAATTATTTTTTTAATTTTATTTTAACTTCAGCTGATCCCACAGTTAAGGACTTAATTGGAGGCTTCACTGCTCTGCATTATGCAGCCATGCATGGCCGAGCGAGGATTGCACGCTTGATGTTGGAATCTGAATATAGAAGTGACATTATTAATGCAAAAAGCAACGATGGTTGGACTCCCCTCCATGTAGCAGCCCACTATGGCAGAGACTCATTTGTCAGGCTCCTGTTGGAGTTCAAGGCTGAGGTTGATCCGCTCAGTGATAAAGGTACCACACCGCTTCAGCTGGCCATTATCCGAGAGAGGTCAAGCTGTGTGAAAATCCTCCTGGATCACAATGCCAACATCGACATTCAAAATGGTTTCCTGTTACGATACGCTGTGATCAAAAGCAATCACTCTTACTGCCGAATGTTCCTTCAGAGAGGGGCGGACACAAACTTGGGTCGCTTGGAAGATGGACAGACGCCCTTACACTTGTCTGCTCTTAGAGATGATGTGCTTTGTGCACAAATGTTATATAATTACGGAGCGGACACTAACACAAGGAACTATGAAGGACAGACCCCACTGGCTGTTTCAATAAGTATTTCTGGAAGTAGCCGACCCTGTCTGGATTTCTTACAAGAAGTGACAAGTATGTATGTAAGAAAAGTTAATGACGGGACACAATGTCCTCTAAAAGCCTTCTTTGAATTTAGCCCCAGAAAAAATGCTTCCTCTCTGCCCCTTGATGCTATTTAAATGCGCTAGACAGTTTCTGGGAAGGTGAAGGGATTGTGAAACTGGGAATCTCTTACTTGGCGAAGGTGCTACTGTTAAGTATATTTCATTTCAATTAGTCTTGTTTAAGTATCAACAGGAAGCATAAATTAAAAAGAAAAGTGAACTGTAAAACTAGTTTTATTAATGGCCTTAGCACATAAGATGTTTGGGTTTTACTGCTTTTTTTTTTTTTAGGGTCTTTTGCGTGTTTAGTACCGTGCAAATGATCTGCTGGCTTTTGCATCTGGCAATACAACTGGGGCACGAAAAGAGCTTTTGCTGTGTCTTGTTCTCCCACGTTCCCTCTCCTTCTCTCCCCTACACCAGACAACAAAATGACATAGTTTATTCGTGCAGTTCGAGGGGGATTCATATGCTGTGTAGCTCTGATTTGATTTGATTTTGGTGGTATCTCTGAAGAATGAAAAAGGTTTGAACTCATTGTCACTTCTGACACTTAACCTGAGAGTATTCGGCTGTTAATGTTCTGGTCAGTTTTTTTAATTTTTGGTGTGCTAGGCCTGCTGGAAGTTTTCTTTTACTCCTTCATTCTACATGCAATGTTATAATAACGTTTTCCAATTATAGTATCACCTAAAAGCATTTAGGAGCTGCTTATTAGCAATTAGCAGGAGTTTAATTCAATTTATCAAGCCATCTTAATGTGTTTATCATCCAACTAGGATGATCTTAACAGAGAAGGATGGGGTATTTCATGTATCATCTTTTTCCATGTGGTAGTTATTCTCTTTTTCTTTTTAATGTGGTAGTTTTGTTGAGAATGAAGTACCTTGTATTTTCTGCAAAGAAACTGAAATGTAGTGTGGGCTGGGGTGAATCAGCTGCGATCTGTTGTCAGTAACTGACACAAAAAAGCATTTGGAAATTAATTTTTATCTTCCTGATTTGTGGTGGTGCTTTTGCTTATAGCTGAAATACAAAGAGAATTTTCGGAAAGGTAGGAGTTGATGAAATCAATCAGTTACATTTATTTCTTATTATTTTACTTTGCCTGTCCCTTTTCATTCATACATATTTCTTCCTGCTTTCCTTTTTGGGAGCCTCTCACTATGTAGTAGCACAGTCAGGGTTATTAGTAGATGATATAATATCCAGATTTGCAATTTTTCACAGTCTTAGGACATAGCCCTAAGCGTGAAGGGTTATTCAGTTTTTCTCAATGTCTCCAGGCTGATTCAGAAAGTTGGAAATCAGTCCTGCAACTTAGGTTTAGGTTGCAGATTCCATACCGTAAGGCTTTAAAGGACTCGTTTCATTCAAGTGAGAAATAAATTCTGCAACAACGACAAAAAAAGCAGCTTAAATTTGTGGCAAACAGAACCGTCCTGGAACTATTTCAATTTTGTGCTGATGGAGGGAGAACTGGGAACGCAGGGAGGACTAGTGCTGACAAAAACACTTCAGCTTTGTGCTTCTGAGCAAAATTATTATGAATATGTGTTTACAAACAGCTATAAACAGACTCTGCTGCCCTTATTATAAATCTACAAACACTGTCTTCCACTGTTTTCATGAATAATCATTGCAATAAGATGGTGTAGGAGAGAAAATGGGTAAAGAATGAGCTGGGATTTTGGTAGTTCCCAATTAGATCAGCCTGTATACAGGGAATTGTTGAGTTTCTTACCCTGTAGCACTTCAGGGAAGAATCTGTCTATTGTAATATGTATTTACTAGAGGGTGGGGGGAATTACAATTTTTTTTTTTTTTTTTTTACAGAATTCTTGCGGAAGTTTTACTGAAATTATCTCTTGTGGTTGGTAATAGTGCCTGGGTCTTGGGGTTTAACGGGAATTTCTAGTTTGCTTAATTGAAAATTGTACTCCATGCTTAATGCAGAAATCCGTAGCTGCAAGTTTTATATGTGGGTCTGGAGTCTGAAGAATATCTTTGATAGTAAAGCAGAAACTAGTTTTTACTTGTAGTACGTTTATTTTTTTTTAAGTTTACAGATTAATGTCTGTAAATTCTGAAAGTTGACAACTGATTTCTTCCAGTGAAAGCAGTTGCATGCTTCAGATAAAAGGAATATTATTTAGCAGTCTGCAAGTAAAATATAAGTTGCTATTTTTGTTGTTTTATCCTCAGAAAACATATTTTTACATTTTCAGATCCCCAGAAAGCTTTTTGTTTTGGTACATCCTGTAATGGGTAATAATCACATCCTTTAGTCTAGGTCCCCAGTTGCAAATAACAGGCAGGAGACCAAGCTCTCAGAAATACTTAGTGTTGACTCCGAAAGTTGGTAAGAAGTTTGGGACCCTTGGATTTTGCTTTCTCTGATGCTGGAAGTCTGATACCCTTCCTGGTTGTAGGTGGAGATTCCTTTACTCTTAGAATAATTTCAAGAAGAACAAAGTTATTCTGTACTTGCATCTCAATATTTAAGTGTGAATTTGGAAGTTGAGAACAATTAAGTTTTTAATCCTGAGTCTGTGATTGATTTGATGTTTAGACATTTGCTCATACCTCTTTTGTTTCCTTACTCATTTTTGTATTAAAAAAAGAAACTTCCCAGTCAAAAAAAGCACTACTGAAAGTTACTTAATTATTTATTGTCTCCCTCTTCTTTTCCATGTTTTCCATATTACACTTTTGCACTCCAAAAACAATTACTAGCAGCCGCAATAGTATCTGAGATCATCTGATAAAAAGTTTGTTTTTGGAATATTGAAGTGTTATGCTTCAGTTGTACAGGATCTGTACCTGCCTCTTCAGGAGTGTTGGTGGGTTATGGTTGGAAAGCACTAATGCAAAACTGAGATGCATACTGAATGGAAAATTAAAAGGAATGCCTCTGTATATAGAGATGCATTCATTATTTTTTTTAGTGTTGTATGTGTCTGCAGAATTAATACATGCATTTACAGGCTTGGATGGAATACTGAAGTTAATGTTGAATGGGATTTGAGAATGTTAAAGCTTACAAATGAGAATGCATTTTTCCTACCTCTAGCAACTATTAGGAAAAAAATGTACTTAAAAGATTAAATAAATTTTTAGATGCTAGAAATTGTATTTTGATCTAAAAAAGAAAAAAGCTTCATCCTTTTCTTTCTTCCCATAGCACTCATTTAATTTAATCACTGTTCAGATAATGTAGCAGACAAGAGAGTCTATGACTAGCCAAGCGAGTTGCTCATCTGTGTTGAGGCAGATAGTGAAGTAAATGGATATGGCCACAGTTGTGTAATATGGCAAGCATGTTAACAGGTATCAAAGAACTAATTTCAGATCTGGAACAAGATCTAAAGATCACCGAATGAATGAAATTACAAATATTTCATCTGCATTCAATTTTTTTATTTTCCAAAGGACAAATCTTTGGCTTGGATTAGAGAGTATATTTTTGTTTAGAAGATTTATGTGACAGTGTAAACCTGCAGAAAATTTTAGACAGAAGTCCTGCTGAGGAAATTCTTATATATTCTTTGCCTTTATCCCTTTGTTAAGTAAAGATGACTTTATTTTCACTAGATTTTTTTTTGTTGTTTTTTAACTGGAAGAACATTTTTAAAAGGATCTCTGCATAGTTTAAACATCTATGAATAAGGAAGTATAGTGAATTAAATAGATCTCTACATATTTTATTATGTGGGTAACTGCAGAGGAAACAGTATCTTCATGTTTGTTATAACACAGAGGAAACTTACTGGAATTGCAAGTTTTGACTGCTTCCTTGGGTGCTGCCAGAAGTCTTGCACTAATGAATGTGGTCTGCTTTGTCATCCGGAGTTATGCAGGGAACTAGGGTAGGACAGTTAGTTTTCATTTTAGCTGGATCTGTAATAAACAAATATTGTCTGAATCGTGATTACTTTCTACAGATTGCAGGTCAATATTTTGTAAAGACCAGTATAGTTTTTGATAACTTCATAAAAACATGGCCTTATTGCTTTCTTTCTAGGAAAAAAAGGAAGGTAACTTTCAATCAATTATTTAACTCTCAGATCAGAATTACTCAGTGTGATATTTCAAAATGTAATTACTAAATTAGACTGCAGTTTAGTGCTTGCCTTAAGCAGTTGAATCATTTTTATATATTGGTGTATGCTTTGGAAGGTTTTCGGTCCAAAAAACACTCTTCTTTGGTGCATATTTTCTGTGCCAGAAATACTGGAATTTAATAGATATGCACAAATCACTACAAAGAATTAGTTTTCAAAGAGTAATGAAAATATAATTAAAGCTCAGGTATTTCTAACAGAGGCATACTGAGCACAAAATTAAACTAGAACTTTTTAAAAAGTTTGTATGATACCCAGTTACAGTAATTAATTAAAAGCTCTCTTTGTCGCTTTGAGCTAGTTACTAGTTGGAGGAATATGTTTGCCTTCTCTCTTTCTGTAGATGCAGTCGATGCAGTCCTGCATGTCTTATATCAGCATATTGCAGACAAATTCTTGATACTGTTGTGGCTTTTTTTCTGGCATCCTGAGTGCCAAAAGGAAAAATCCTCTGTAGTTTTTTTAGCTGTTTTGTGTTTATTTACTTAGTATTTTTTTATTTTCTTTCTTTTTAAAAAAAAAAAAAAGAGTACAAGCAACTGCATTTCCTAAGCTGTTAGAGACCCACTCTTGTTGTGGTGACCGACCAATTCCTGTTCAGTTCAGCAGTATCTATTTCCTAGGTGATTGCATCCTTGCAGTAGGATCCTGTTTGCTTATGCATCCTCAGTGGTGCCTTTTTTGGCTGGTGGGGTGTGTGTTAACCTGTGCCACTGGCTTTTTGAATGTGAGTTTCCAGTAGATATGGTCAGTTCTCTAAGTCTTTCCTGCCATCCCTCTGTCGCCCAGCTCTGGAAGCCAACAGGCTTAGCTAAATCTAATTGCTGAATGAATTCAGTAGTTAGCTGCAGATACAAATACTGCCATGCTTTAGAGGAACTGAGCTGCTGTCAGCTATACGTCAACCTGCTTTCAACTTTCTTTAATATTTCACCAAACTTTACGTTTTGTTTGTAGCTAAAAGAAAACTACCAAGTGGTTTCTTGCTACTGTTTTCAGCCTTTCACAATTCCCAGAAGAGGCAGAGGCTCAATTTGAGAAATACTACTGTAAGCTTTCTGGAGAAATGTATTAATGTTGCAGAGAAAACTGTGGGCAGCTTCCAAAATACAAAGTTGTTGTTCCTGTTCATTTTCTGACTTCTTCAGAAGTTGCCTATCCGCTTCAAACAAGTGACACTGATTGCTTGCTTTTAAAAGGACTTTTTTTCCTTTTTACTAGGGGTAACAGAAAATAAGAGGATTTTCTAACAGCCTACAATTGTATTAATTTCAGTTACTTATAAGCACTCTCTTGGGTAACAGCATGGAGCTGTTCATGATAATTGCTCATGTATCTTCAGTGGAGGAGGGTGACAGGCATTTTCCCCCCTCTCCATCTTCACAATACTTTTGCTTAAAACTGGATAAGACAATCCTTAAGAGTCAACATTGTCAGAGGTACTAAGACCTAATATTATGTCAATGATCCTTAACTATAGACAGTGTCAGGTTAGTGTTTTATTTCTTGGGGAGCATGTCTGCATAGGATAAATGGCCTGGCGCAGTTCTAAATGGATAAGCTGTGGAGAAGTTGGTACAACAACATACAGTTTTTTGCATAGGTAGAAATTCCTTAACTTTGCAGAATTTGTTGGGTGAATATTCCTGTGCATGTGTGGCCTAGGTCAGTAGGGTATGCCGTCCAGAAAGACGGTACTATATCCGATCTATGTCTATAGATACACAAATACGTGACAAAGAAGTATTAGTGTTTATTGAGGAAGGCCAACATTTTTCAAGGTTTGTTTTTTAAACGCTCTTCATGTCCTATCCCTTCATTGTGGCTGTTACAAAGCTATGTTCTCCTCCACTCTCATCCATCTCTGTCACTTGAATCCACAGATGTGACTTCTTCAAAACACGATCGCTAGCAAAACAATTCTAAAGACCACTGATGAATAAGTAATGCGTTAGATCCTGATCGCATCCTTCTACGTAGTGTTGAGGGCACTAACGTAAGATAAAAGTACAGCATTCCCAAAAGTGAAAGCTTCCACATCTGTACAAATGGGACGTGCCAAAGGCCAGGTTTGTGGTTGTGCTGGCGGTGGGCATGGGGTGGGGAGCAGGTGAAGGCCGGGGGAAGATGAAGCAGGCCCTGCTCACTGGGTAGGCTTCGGGGCCTAGTGGAGAAGACTGTGCAACCCCTGTCCTTGTCACAGAGCTGCCAGTATTCCTCTATCTACAGCTCTTAGGCACACATTTTTAAAATAAAAGCTTGGCTGGTTTATGATACAGGATGCCTGAAGATAAACCACTGCAATGTTCTAAAGAAGAACTGGGACCCTTTACTCCATTATTTTTTAAGAGCTTTAAAGCTCACTGTTTACCTTGTCCCTTCCAGCTCTTGTAACTAATGCACAGGGATGTTAAAGAAATTGTGCTCAATAAAACAAGAGGCCCAAGTTTAAATGTATTGAAACTGAGCTTGCTGGTAAATTATTTGAGGATATAATGAACACTACCGTGACTTCAAACTTCTGTGAGTGAAGCTGGGGCTTGCACAGAGGCCAGCTCTGTTTGAAACAACTTGTCTGCAGAAAATCTGGAAACTGCAGAAAGAAAAGGGATAATATATTGAGTGGAAATTCACAACTAATTGTAACAATTTGTTGCAGTTAAAACATGCATTTTTGTTCTCTTGTTTTACCAGAGCAGGCCAATCTGTTAATAGTAATTTAAAAAGCATATTTCATTATTTAAAGCAATAATTACTTAAGTGGAAAAAAAAGCTCTGGAACTTGGTTCAACTGGTCACAAAGCAACTGAGTTAGGAAAATGATTAAACTTTTACATACTGAGGTCTGCTACCTGTAGAGAGAATAAATTTTTTTAAAATCTTTATTTTATAATCCTATGTTTTACATTTCTTCTGTTGGGAAGAAACTTTTCTGTCATGTTTGGGAAACTACGCGAGGTGTGTTGGTGGGGATTTCTGCTTCCCATTACAGCATATAGCATGAGCTATGGAAAACAAAGATAAGCTACACTTCTCTTTTTGTGTGTGTGTGTAGTTAGTACTTTAATTTCTGTCACCTTAAAGCTTGCAAAATAAATCTGCAGAAGGATCTAACTCGTTTCTGTGAACACACGAGCAAATCTTCAGCTTCCCAGCAGCTGCAGGTGTTTGCTGCCTGCTTACATAGCAGCCTAACAATAACCTGGCTGCTCCAGGATAGCAGCACTGCTGTGGCTGAGGTGTCCCTTTGACAGTGGATCAAGAATTTATTTATTTTAAAGGTGATTGGTAGTGGAACTAGTTTTATGTCACTCTCTTGCATAACCGTGGTAATTAGGTCAATCTTATCGTTTGTAGTTTTTCTTTTTTTTTTTTTTTTAATTCCCTTTTCTATCTTATGTGCTTAAAAAACTTTCCAAACTTGTGATGCAGGATATAACCAAAGTTTCTGCTTTGTAATCTTTTTTAAACATAACTTTATTCAACGCTTAACTTGCCTTACTTTGCCAAATTACTAATAACATTTTTCATTTGCCAAACTAAGGTTCACTGACATTGGTCCGTAATCCTTTATTTTTTTTCTTTTTCATTCAGATGCAACCAAGAATGAGTAAGTGTTCTAGACACCGTTTCTAATAAATCACAAATGCATTAATAACCCTGGAATTTGTAAGGCGTGACCTAAGACACTAACAGCCACTAGATGTAGCAACTGGTGCTTAACACTGGAAATGTCCATTGTTAACACATTCCCAGGAAATATTTTTAGGCTTATCAGGGGAAAATGTCATACATTTGATAATCGGGTCTTTTTGAATTAGCTGGTGACCAATTTCTTCTGGGTATTTTAAGTTGTCTGTTCTATTTTGCTCTCAAGAAATCCACAGGATGTTAATTAAATGGCATTTGTTTCTGAAACCAGAAATCATTGTCTCATAGCTGTATTATTGTGTACTTTTATACAGAAAATACAGATTTATAGTCCTCTGTAGTCTCTGCTGCTGTTTGCAGTTAACTTTTGAGAACCCTGCTTTCATTCACATCTAAAGTATTAGAACTCTATCACCATAAGGATTCCTCTGCTTGGTTTCTTACCAAAAATAACTTTTATTTCCCTCAAGCTTGAGCATTCATCTGTTGTCTAAATTGTATAAATCCATTCCTTTAAGTGGGGGAAAAAACACCAGTGGACAAAGTAATTACTGATCTGTATTGGAGGTCATGGCTGAAGTATATAATTAAAAATAAAATTACATTTAGCTACTGTGGTGATGAGTATAATAAAAGTATTATAAACTGATACAAAAAACTCCCATTTTTCATGCTCTCTAATTTCCAATCCAATTTCTTTAAAAACAGACTGAGACTATTTTCCTGCATTACTTCTGCTAGCTTACCTTGGATAATTTTAGTGCTTAAGATAAATCCAAACGTATACCTGTCTGTCAGCCCATTTCTATAGAAAAACCCACACGGGGGAAGAAAGAGGGGAACTGGCTGTAAAGGGTAACTGAAACCATGTACAAAATGCCCGGAGTAGAAAACAGGAAATAGTTTTGTAATCTCTTTACTCTGTGCTTACCAGGAACATCTAATAAACCCGTAACGTCAAGGTCTATTTAGCTGAGAGGCTTATCGCCGAGCTAGGAGGAGGATGGAAGGGCCGGGGCCGCTGTGCGTGCGGCAGAGGCTGGGAACAACCCTCTTGTCCCACCCCAATGGGTTTGGTGCCTGGCGATGTCTGGAGCCCCAACAGAAGGCATTTCTCGCTCCCCAAGCATCTCCTCTAATTGGTGGCAGCTCAAAGCTAATTGGAAAGGTCCATCTAGCTTACTGGAATTTACTTCTGGTGCTTTGTACTGCTTTTTAAAGACGTGATTGGTTCAAACAGCTCAATAAAATTGCCGTGTTTTTCTCTGCAAAAGCAAGCATCATCTTTTACCGTTCAGGATTATGCAGGTAATAGGTCGCAGTAGGGTGCTCCGCTGGTGACAGGTTATCTGGCTGTCGGCGTAAGCACCTGCCTCATGTGTAGGGCCAAGCGTTGTGACACAGGCGGTCATGGGGTGACTGACACAGCTGCGTAAGCCTCCTTCCTCAGGCCGTGACGCAATTAAGTCAGCAATCAAAATATCGGCTACGTGTTATTGGGGTAACTTCAAAAAAAGATGCAGTAGAGTAAGAAAAAGGTACAAAGGCAGGCAGCTAGTTTGGGCAGAGGTTTGGAGTGGCTCCTGTTGGGGAATTTTTAAAATTAAGTAAAAGTCTTCAGCTTTTGAAAGAGATACCGAGCATGAGTGGAGGACGGAGAATAATATAAAGGTATGTAATGTCGTGATTGGCATGAGAACTATTATTTATTTTTTTGTGACTTGAAGAATGCTAGGCACTCGACAAAGCGATCAGGAAGCAGATCTAAAATAAATAAAAGTACTTTGTAGTTTTCCAGCCAACGCCTCGTTATATTGTGAAATTTGTTGCCACAGGATGTTTTGGACACTGAAAGTATGAATGGGTTCAAAAAAACATTAGACAGATTTACAGAGGGCATGCCATTCACAGCTATTAAAGACCCAGATCTGTGTGCAATCTCTGCTTCAGGAAGGCCTGGAGCCACTGGTGCTGAAAGCTAGAAGGGTATATTGGGACAGGATTTCTCAATGTCTCTTGTTCTGATCTTTTTTTTTCTCTCTTCCCCCTTCTTCCTTGGGATCCATTACTGGGTACTAGATGCAAGGCTAGATTAACCTTTCTTGTGTTATATTGCATGGGGGACCATTTTTCAAGGTGTTTGACTTCTAACAGTTTCCTGAATAGAGTTTGAAAGGCAACCAGTTATTTTGGAAAACCCTTGCCAGAAATTCATGTTTGTGTGATGTCAGTAAAGCTTTTCCTCTGCAGACAGCGGTTAACTCATATTTTCATCTCTTTCTGTTTGACGAGGTTGCGGTTGCATCCAAAGCCTAAAGGCTTTGTCTTTTCATTAAAAGGAAAAAAGCAGTCTTTAACTCTGCCACGCGATCCTTGAATAACTTTTGTAAGCCTTGCTCTCTAAGGGGACTGCCTCTTCCTGCTGCAGTCGAACGGAGAAGTTTTTGTCCTCGTGTTTGAAGAGAAGCAAGACTGAAGTTTTTGTTTTTTTCTATTTCCCCAGGTGATAACAGGGGTAGAAAAAAATGCACAAAAAGTTAAATAGATTAGTAATGCTGTTCTGCAAACACTCGAGCATGTGCTGCCACCTCGGGGGAATCCTCACATGGATAATGTCGCGTTACACTGACATCAGTGAAATTATGTGCATGTAAATGTCAGTGCTTTTAGGATTCATCCCTTAATTTCAATGAATTATTGTTCATTAGAAAGGTACTAATTTCCTTCTTTTTTTTTTTTGTAATTTTTTCCATACCTCTGTCTGTGCCCTTTCCTTTTTCCTCTCAGAAACAGCAAACATCTGTGATTTTACTGAGTAAATGATCTCTTAAAGTCTCTTAAAGTTTAAAATGTGATCGTTTTACTTTTGTGTGTTCCTTTTGTCTTTTCAGGACAGCCCAGAAACTTGCAAGATCTATGCCGAATTAAAATCCGACAGTGTATAGGCCTTCAAAACCTAAAACTACTTGATGAACTACCCATTGCCAAGGTCATGAAAGACTACTTAAAACACAAATTTGATGATATCTGATATCCATGAAGAGAAGAACTCTGAGCAAGATTAGTTATATTCCAGATACTGAAGAGGCTTGTTGCCTTGCACAAAGTATATCCTATGCAAATTCTGATTTTTCTGTGAAGTCAGAAGGCAGGTATACACTTCCTTGGGTTTTTTATACCACATGCTAGAAGGTCTTAATTTTTGGTTTCTTGGTCCAAGTTTACAAGGTCCAAGCTTTCTATACAATATTACATTTTAAAAGTTGCTGTTGGGTTTTCATTTGTTTGTTTTCACATTAAGTGTGCGGACTTGCAGTGGAGATGGAATGTAGCCTCTCAAGGGAAGTGATTGGGTGGAATTGGCATGCTGAGCAATTATTCAACAAAGAGATGGGAAATCAAAGCGCCAGTCCTGCAAAGGGATGCTGACAGAGAGACCTTCAGAGCCCTGTTGTCTGCCGGAGCTACCAGGGTGCATGTTTCTGCAGGATAGAGGGAAGAGCTGATAATCAATGTGTCATTGGGTACTGTATGAATATAATTTGGAAATTAAAAAAGGAAAAAAAAGGGGGGGGGGGGGAAATGCAGTCACCCTATTCAATTGGAGGGTCTATACATTGGCTCTTTTATTTTATTCTCTTCCTTATTGCTGTAGTTTGGATGCCCATAAAATTCAGGCCCTCTTCTTTCCTGACATTCCCTGTGAAACGGGCGGCTGTTTGTAAGTCTGTTTTTAGCAGTGACAGTACACTACAAAGAGGCATAGCCTCTGTATTTTTTACATTAACTTAAGAGTAAACGAAGTTAGATTTTTGTTTGAAGCCAATGTATTCTGTTTCTCATACAGTGCCTCCTGTGCAATAATCTTTCTGATGTATTTTCCCTTTATGTGTGATTTTTTTTTTCCTCCCCCCCACTATTCCTCATTTAGTCTCAGTGCATTATTTGTGAGAATAGGAACTGCTGCCTCACTGTAGTGTTGACGTGACATTACTGAAATGATGGTGGCAGTTGCTGTTCGTTAATAATCCCTGAATTTCATGAATGTATAACCTGCTTTATTTCACTTTCAGTTGAAATTTTATCTACGGGTTCTCAGCCAAACTGTGTCCATTTAAAAAAAAAAAAAAAAAAAAAGGAGAAGAAATTGGCCAAGCCCCCTTAATTTTAAAGGCAGTGATGGATTTTGTTGCTATTGCTCTGAAATTCGGTTTGTTTCAGGTTAGAGAGTGGGAAGTGCACGTAAGCGTTAAGTTGCATCTTACATGTGCACAAACAAGAAAACACCCCCTTCGTATTGGAAACTTAAATTTTGCAAACATCAAGTGGTTTCCTATTAATCCGAAAACAGCAACTGAAAGGAGTACTGCAATTCGGCTACTGAATGTGCTTTTCATACTAGATACTGAAAAGATCTGTTAAAGAGCTTTGTTTCTGACCATAAAAAATGAAGTTCTTGCTATCAAAAAAAAAAAAAAAAAAAAGATTGGGCCAAAAATTGCAGTTGTTTCACTCTCTTTATTTTCAAGGGATTATGGAGTCATCATAAGGTTCTTGCCAGTGTCTTCTACTTTTGTTTTGCCATCCTGCTGACTCAGAAGGGCCTCTCTAGTACCAGGAGTGCTTTTATACCAATGGAAGCGGGAAGATGGAAGGAACAATGGTGGCTGTTAGTTTTAACACTGTCACTTTCAAAATATTTAGTATTAAAAATATAGAAAAAGCAAGAGAAGCAGGTATGCTCATTTAACTATGCTAGTTCCTTTTAGTATCTTATAGCCCTGGGTTGCAGTTCCTTGAGCATGAATGTTATCGCTGATAATGGCTGCACCCAGGACTATGGCAAGCAGTTGTCTCCCTGTTGTGCCCAAGCTTGCATCAGGTTTCTTAGTGAAAATAAGTGATTTTGGAGATTTATGGCTCAGAGGATTGGTGGTAGGATGTTGAACCTTTTTATCTCCAGCTTGCATCGGTTCAAGTCCAGCCTGCTCGAGCACTGACTAAAAGTAAATGTGAGCAGCAGGAGCACGCGTGGCCACCTCAGGGCAGTAGAGCTTGATGGTGCTCCTGCAGGTGACATGAGAAGGTGGTGGCACTGTCACGGAGACAAACTGAGCGGGTGGCTGGGGTGTGCAGGTGAGCCTGGGTGCGTGAGGAGGCCTCCAGGTTTTCCCGAAGCACGAAGGGTTGGCCCTTAGGATCTTTAAGCTCTGAGACACGATGGAAGTTAGGAGCTGGCGGATTTGAGGCATGAATCTTTGCTTTTGTGACATGAGATCAGAACCTTAAAACTGCTTTTTTTTCCTTTAAATACTTAGCATTGTTCACTACACTTGTAAGTTGGTCTAAACCAATATCCTTCCCGATTGAATTTTTACAGTAATATTTTCTAAGGTAATCTAGAGTATATTTTAGTTGCAATCTATATTAAGGCAAATTATTTGTTCTGTCTGTTGCTGTGACTGAAGAAAATTATGGAAGACTTTGTTGGTAACAAGAGTGCTATTTAATGAAGAAATGTGTAATTCCATTATTTATTGTTTGAGGTTTGTTTTTTGGTTATTAATTTTAAGTAACTGACATGTAAAGGGAACACACATACACTTCAGGCCAGTAAAAAGCCTTTCTTTTGAATTCATTTTCATCCTATCCTCTTTGCCCTCCCCAAAGTGGAGGGAAGCCCTCGTTTCTTATATGCTAAGCCATCTCTTGCAGCTGGTTTCTCTGAGCTTGCTTCAGCGAAGCACTGCAGCACGTGTATTTCTGAACCTACTGATAGTTCTGTTCGCTATCTTAAGTTATACATGTGCCCAAGTAAAGTGTGATTATTCATTGCTAATCCCACCCAAATTTCAGTAATGTGGAATCAGGCCTTTTTTATTATTTTAAATATTGTGCACAAATACTTTGAGGAAGAAAATGGATTTTGTTGGTTTTTTATTATTATTATTATTTGGACTAGAATGTGGCAAAAGAAGTGCATAACACGGTTTTGTTGTGTAGCCTAGTTCCATTACCATAAAATTCACAGTTGAACACTTTTATTAAACCTTTAAAAATTGGCAAATACACCAAAGAATCAATATGAGTAAAAGACTCTGATCATTAACAAACTGCAAACCTCATCCTTTAAAACAAAGCAGAAAGTTTTTGTAAATATTTATGTTTATAAATGTACAGCAGAGTAAGAGTGTTTTTTAGATTATTTAATTACCATATTTCTAAACTATTTACATTATAGACAATACTTGTTAGTTTGAAAAGCTCTTGAGTGTTTTTTTTGTTTGTTTGTTTTGTTTTTTTTGTTTTATAAATTCATTATCACTCATGCTTGGAATAACTTTGGCTTCCTTGGGATAGCACGGAAAACTAATTTTTTGGCTCTAGTTGGCAATAGTAGGAGAACACATCTGGACAAACTCATCAGAAAAATACCCTGAGGCAAAAGAGAGTATGTAGCATGTTTACCAGGGTGGACCTGGACTAGCTGAAAGATTTGGGATCATCACTTTCTCAGTTAAACCTGTCCAGAGCCCCCAGTGATGTTGTAACGAGAGCAACTCCCAACCTTCCCACAGGTCCAGTTTCCAACTCTGTGTTATCAATATCACGATGTATTTTGTTCTTCCTTTGCAATGTAAGCTTTTGCTTTGGGTCAATTCGAATTTTAAGAAGAAGAAAAAAAAAAGTTGAATCTGGTTAAAACCTTTTTTTTGGTTTATGTTCTGTTTATTTCCAATGTAATGTTTTAATAACATGATACCACTTTACACATTTTCTCTCAATGTTTGTCTGTCTCTTCTACTTCTTTCCCGAACCTCCGGTGCACGTGAATCTGGTAATGCATTTGGTACTCAAATTTGCCCCCTCGAGTAGGAGTTCAGATGTGCATTTTACCAGTAAATCAGCGAATAAAACTCACTCTGTGCTCTAGAGCCGGGCTTCAGAAGGGGGAACAAGCTTGTCTCTAGTTATGAATAGTTGGGTTTTCCCTGCTCCAATTCCAGTGCAACCATTTCAGGGTCTTCCAAAAGTTTCGCCTTCCCTTCTCAAGTTCAGAGGCTGCCTAAAACACATAAATGGACCAAATAGAGGTCACATTTTGCAGATCAATCTGGTTTGTGTCTATTTACTAATAAAAGTTGAATAAGGGGCCTCTATGTGAATATTCCTGGCACGCAAATGTGAACTGGAAGCAATTGGCTTCGGTCATGAGAGCGATGTATAAGCAAAAGTTGCAGTAAAGTTTTGAACCCGAAAAATCTGGAGAAGGAGCAGCCTAGATTTAAAAACATAAGCATTACCGCTAAAGGGGGAGAGAGCGGGAGATGTTTTTCATTGCCCAGTAGCAAACTATGCAAACATCGCTGGAGTACATAAGCCGTGCAACCAACAGTTGTGTTTAGAACTGTTGATGATAGTTGCTAACAGGCTGGTCACTGGTGTATTTACTAAATGCTGTTAAAGACTTTGTTCCTGTTTATGTATCCGATTTCCTGTTTGAGTGTTCACTTGTTAAGTTTAAAACAATTAATGACTAATGTCACTACTTCAAAAAAAAAATTTACAAGCTGTTGACAAATGATGTTGTTTAGAGTATACAATCTTACCAGGTATTGGTATAAGCGTGTGATAAGGAAGGATACATATTTCAGGTGGCAAAAGGCTTTTTTACCATAGTGTATAACAAAGCTTTTGCTGTTTTGAGAGCAGAAGTGATGGAGCTGATGAAAATGAGTAAAGGTCTTGGAGATGAGCTCCGCGCTGGCTCTGCCATGCGTTTCCCCAAACTGCCTGGGCTGAAGAATTTAACTTCTTTGCTCTGGTCTCACCTCTGCTTGGGTTGGGGCTGCCACAATGTCAAAGGCTTTACAAAATTCTCTGAAACTGGAATAATATTGAAAGGCTGAAGTTGTTCTTTTCCCATATCGCTAGCATATTGGGTCTTTTCTGTCTAATTCTACTCCTTGACTTAAGTTATTAACCAAAGTATAGCTCAAGATGTTATTTAATCTCATGACAATAAGAAACAAACCAGATATATGCGTTGCCTTACAAAACCATGCTACCAGGAATTCCTCAGCCAGTGCGTTCCCCAGGGGTCCACAATGTGCAGCTGGAGCAGCAAAAAGTTGGGATCGAAAGCTGCATTGACTTTTATTGGGAAATCTCCAGCTGTCTAGTGAAGAAATCGGAACTCCAGCTGTTTCCTCCACATCTGGGATCTCTAGTGCTGCTGACTGCTCTTTGTGAGGTCCCAGGTAAGTTTTGAACACTGTTACGCTAACGGATTCTCATGCTTGCAAGAAGGATGTGTGACACATCTACAGAGGGTACTTTTAAAGGGTCTGGAGGTATTCCTGCACCTTTTCTTCTGCCCCATTTTTCTATATAGTGACATTTGTGTAGTCTTACAGCAAGTGTGTTTAAGAGCTACAGATGCTACAAAGAATACGTTTTTCCCCCAGATTTTTACTCAGTCTATTGCAATATTTCATAGCTATCACCATCCATGAAGTATTCCTCAAAGGTCTGGAAAAGGTGAGTGAAAAGCTTATAGTCAGTACATTATACAAGGGTAAATGCTGTTATGAGAAAATTTAAGTCTAAAAATGACTGATGTACAGCAAGGAGCACCTATTTTTTTGTTAAAGACCACAACTTTGGCCATAACTCTGCTGTTCAGACTTGCAGAAATGAGTTTATTTGCAGTCTTACTATTCTCTACATATATATATGTTAATATATCAATATTAATAGTTAAATATATCAGATCATCTTCTGCTCTGTCACTTCCATTAACTCCTGTTACCAAATTCTGTCCTAATTTCTGACTTCTACCACTGTAACTCAGTGATGCTGATTGTTACTTCACATATAAGCTAGTGTCAAAGAGCAAATAATTCATTTGGATAGGCAGCTCTCAGTCCTGCTCCTTGCCTTTTGGCCTAATGAGGAGAGTACTTTTAAAATCTGTTAATGCAATCTGTGCTCACAATGCATTTAGAGTACTAGGTTGTGATTTTGTTCAGCATCCTGTTGGTTGGCACAATCAGAGCTGACTTGTCAATACATCCGAGCCTGAAGTGAGGCTATGAAAAGTTGCATGTCTGTCCTTATCAGCACTAAGCCAATTCTGTGTGATTTTTAGGTTCTCCTCTGTTATTACCTGACTACAGCGTTTGCAGGGGATAAATTTAAATTCAGTTTGCTCCAGTGCTTGATTTTAAATGACAGAGTGTGGCCAGCTGGAGGGCATGGGTTATTGAAATGTGACTTCCAAGCCATGCATCTCCCAAACTGTTCAACCTGGAGATTCATCCCCTAGTTATCTGGATACGGCTCACCTTGTAACGGGTTATAATACTGCTGTTAGGAAGCGAAAACAAATTTTTAGAGAGCAATCCGTCTAAAAATAGTGAGTGGGATGTTTGGTAGGAAGATGAGGTTGAGATGTGGGATTGTGTGTGAGAGAGCAGAAAATGTGGCTTCTGATCTTACAGAAATGTCTGGTGTGGGGCTTGTTGGGAGTTTGAATGCCCTTAATATAAAAATATGCAGCAGTATTTGAGTCTGTTCCTTCTCTGCTTCATGTAAGCTATTTAATGATTAGTGAGCCAGAACACAAATTGTGTTCCCTTAGGGTTCAAGCACCCTCCCGACTTTGATTTCAAGTTCCCACTCTGAACCAGGCAGAGCAATTAAGGATGGGGATTTGAACTAATGTTCCTACCTCTTAGTGTTGTGATTGCAGGGTTATAAACTTGAGCCAAAGAGAGAGAGAACACCTCCCAACACTCCTACGGTCTCTGAGGCCAACCCTGCAGAGTCACTGAAAGCAGCAACCCAGCTGAGCAGCGCTCATCCTGATGCCTCTTACACGTGTGAAATGAAGACCTGATGCCTGTGGGAGTTTTTTTGTCCCTGCTTATCTTTTCTCCAGGTAGATTGCAGGTAACTCAGACCTCGTCTGCCTCCCTGAGCACCTTGCCACAGGCTCTGGTGGTATTTGTCTCTCGTCTTTGATACCGGTGCTGGCCTTCTCCTTGTCACAGCTTCGTTTCCACACCGGGTCGCTTAGGAGGGCAGAGAACGAGGCCTCCCTCGCTCTGAAGGATCCCAGCAGGCAGATCACATCGCAGAAAGGATGTGGGAAAGGAATTGCTGTTGCCACAACGTTGGGATATTGTGGCTGGAGCGTGTCGGTCTTAATGCTGTCCCCTCTGTCCTCTGCCTCTCTCAGGCATTAGTTTCCTGTTGTCAGCCTGCCCTGAACCATTTCCTCACAGCATGAAGGCACAGTAGCTGGAAAAGGAAAGGTGATGAGGAAGAGGGGCCAATGATAAAGGTGGCAGTGACCATTAATATGTGTGCCTTGAGTGGTGGCTGGGGGAAGGCCCACGTCTTTGTCACAGGGTGGCTGAGCTGCTATTGATCTGTTGTTAATGTAAGTGAAACATAGGGTGCTAGTTCTGGTGATACCGCTGATGACCATATGACTTGGTTTTTATTTTATTTTTATCTGCTTTAGCTAAAGAATCAATACTTTCCCTTCTTTTATAACCAAAATATCTTACCAAACATTTTCATTCACTTTGCTGTTGGTGTTTCATCCCGAATTCTTCACTGATTCATCACTGATTGGTCCTGTGTTGTCGTGAGACTTGAGCATGCTTAGTAAACTTCTTTGTCATCACCACGAGTTACAATTTTAATGGATCAAACTCTCTAACAGAACAAGGAAACCTTGTACTGGCATATCTGCATAATGAGTACTATATTCTGTACCTGTGCTTCTAGTTGGTTCTTATCCCAGTAAATGAAATTATTTGGCTTTCCTCGAGTCTTGTTGGTTGTTAGCAGCCAATATGAGAACACTTCAAGCAGTTGCAAATAAGACTTTCTTTGAACAGTGATCCAGACATGGACAATTCCAGTGTTACCCGGTAAATGGCGTCGGGTAACCTCTGCTGCTAATTGAGTCTTGTGCTTTGCATTTTCTTCTCCTCAGGCTCGGGTATAGCACTGATTATTTTTCCCCTCAAGCCATTTTGCCAGAATTTTCTAAAATCTACCATTTGGAGCAAAGAAAAACTCCACTGAATGTGGATTGCTCTCACAATTCACTGGCCTACCTTCCATCTTGGTAAGAGAACAGCTTTTACTGAGAGCAGACCCTGTGTTTTCATGGGCGTTTTTGCCTGCCACTACATTGTGCCCAGATGTTCAGTGTCTTAACTGGTGCTTTTTTAATTTGTTGCTATCTTGTCAATAAAGCATCTTTTTATCAAATGCATGCAGTGCAACAGTTATTAGTTATATACGTATATACAGCTGAGCTTGCTGGCTTAGAGTATTTCCTGTGCTTCATAAATACTTATATAATCTGTTATGCAGGCTCAGCTGTTCTTAATTCTAATGTGATTCATATCGTGCTTAGAAATTTGACATTCTTGGCTTGTCAGAAATATTAATATATGTTAGTGCCATATCTATTGAAAATTGACATGTTTTTCGCCGTGCTTTAATTTTCACTTCTTTATATTGCAGCATTCCACATTGAGCAACACGGCATTGTTTGCTTTTAAATTTCCCTCTCTCCCTCGGTCTTGAGAAACCAGAAATAATTAGATTATATCTTTCTCTTGGCTTGCAGAGTTTTCACTTGTAATGAATTATGCCATGCAAAACTGTATCCCTCCAGTGAGAATTTGGTTGTCATTGTTATGAGCTACATCTGGACTGGATAATTCTTTGTACTTTGCACTACAAAGACTTTTTGCCCATGGCTTGGCGTCAGAAATTGTACCTCATCAGCAAGTAGGAATAACTCCTTCCTAAGTGCCACGCTTAACCCCCTCAGGCCTTTCTGCTGTGGGCAGAGCTGTTACACGGCCACGAACGTGGCTCTGAAGCTCCAGAGGTGCAGCTGAACCACCTGGCCAAGGCAGAGCGCCTTCAAGGCTTCCACCAAATAACCCTCTAGCCTGTGCTTCAACCTCCTGGGCATTAAATGGTACTTGCCTTGGGATTTATTTCTGAACGGTACTGGTGGTTGAAGCTGGTATGGCCTTGGCTCTTTGTTTATAGACAGCCAAAAGTGTTATGGGAATGCTCCTGTGGACAGGTCCCCGTTCAATACTGGGTCACGGGCACCAGAAGGGTAGTTCAGACTTCGGTCTACTTGAGCCAAATAATCTGTCCTGATAACTGAATGAAAATGTATCTACAGAAGGAGTTTGAATGCACCTTAAAGGCCCATGTGATGCCAAATAAAAACCCTTTTCTGTTAAGCCATTTCTGTGTTTAATTATCCTACCACAGAGGAACTGAAGCTTTTGTTTCCAGGTTGAGTCTTTCAGCTGGGAAATAATGAATGTTTCTGTGTCTCTGTAAAGTCTTTCATCTTGATGATATCATGTTCTTGTATAATCAATGGGGTAGTAACTGATTACTGTTCAGACTTCCTCTTTAAAATGAGACTTAGAGTTTCTGTCTCTTACTCCCCATATGATTTTTGTTGTCGTCATCTTTTATGTTGTGCTCTTTATTGAATGTTTGCATGGTGTGGGCCCACCAGTTCCTTGCTGAGGCTATTTGATTCTGACAAGGCTTTATAAAAACAAATCCTGTTTGGATGATTATCTTATTTGTGAAGTAATGAGGAAACAATGCCCTTCAGCTGCCCAGAAAAGAAAGCTAAAATCTTGTGGGTTTGGGGTTTTGATGGTTTTTGTTTGTTTCCTCACCCCTACCCCCAGTCTATCTACTAGGTCAAGAGAGCATCAAGCACTCAAAGCAGAAGTGCCCTGGTGTGCAGAAAGCTTGGAAGTTGCTCTAATTGCTCACTCCTGAAATATTTCCTTACATAAGAGCCATACTCAGAGCTGATGCTGGAAGAAATACTCTAATTGAAGCATAAAGTTGGACTGGTCTTGAATTTAAATAGCATTTAAGTGCAGCTTTTCGCTGCCCATGCAGAAGGAAATGGACGGGTTGCTTTTGAAGCCTCATTTTTCTTCCTTGTTTCCTGTCCTCATCCATTTCTCCCGTCTTTTTTCAAAACATATTACAGCAAACAGTGAAGTCAACTATTCTGACAAAAAAAAAAAAGCTAATTTGAATTAAAATCCCGTATTTCTATGTTGTGTATGCTTTCTTGAAACTTATGTTTTTATTACAGAGTGTAAATGAAGTCCAGATATGGCCCCACAATCTGCTGTTGATCTCTGTAGTGTGATCGCTTGTAAAGACAGAAGATAAGCTGCTGCTTAGTCAAGTTTCCTTGACTCATCCGTCTTACCAGAACATACTGCAGCATAGATACGTCATATTTTAAGTAGCATTTACTCGCAAAGTAGCTAGTCACAGCTGCCTTTTATTCCTGCAGCACACAGATGTGAGGTTACAGTACAGAGCTCCCCCCAGAATGATGTATTGCTATCATGACCTTGACTTCTGCTCTTACGGAGGCTCACGGCCATAAAAATCACTTTGTTCAAGAGCAGTGGCTGTAACAAATAAGCTTAGCTAAACCATCACTTTTTCACTTTTACTGATTTCACTCTTCTGCTTTATGACAGAGGTTAATACAGAGAATTAGATTTCAGTGACATTGTTTAAACCTCTTTATCCTTGTCTAATTAAACTAAATGCTTTAAAGATGATTCATGTTGCTTGACGCCCTTGCATCTAAATACTCTTTTAGTGAGAAAGTAAAGGCAAAGTGCAGACCAGAAATTCCAATCAGCCTTCAATTCAGCAATTGAGAGAATTACTGTTGGTTTCTTTTGTTTTTTAAACTTTCACTAGGAAGCATTACACTTTTCCAGTATCTGTTGTGATGTTAGCCAGATCCTGGGTAGGCAGATTCCCAGCAGGAGCTGGCAGATGCGTTCAAGTGACAGTTTGTTCCTGTGACTTCTTTGTACTCATCAAAGTTTTCATGCAATAGCCAGCTTTATCTGCTTGTTCAAGCCCCTAGCAGTTTAATAATTTAGGATGTCCCTATGATATCTGTTGTCTTTTGTGTGTTTTTTTTTTTTTTCATGTGTTTTTATTGTCAGACTCATATCAGCGCCATTGTTAACTTCCAGTATTTACACCTCCACGCACACCCCAGCAAAGCTTCCCTCCTCACCCTTTTCTGAAACCCAAGCATGCTTTACTCCTGTGGATTCAGTACTGCAGAGCAGACACCCCTTTGATGTGCCACCCAGCATGGGTTGTTGGTAGGACGCAGGGCTAGGCACCACTTTCCCTTGTCCCCATCTCCCCACACGTCCAGCCCCCTGGTTGGGGAGCTGTGCTATGTGCTGGCTCAGAAGTCCCAGGGAAGGGGATCAGGACCATTTGATGCCCCTTGTAAAGTTTCTCCTCAGGATGGTTGTGATCTTGAGGCACATTCTTTCGCTTTTTATCAGCTCGGTCACCACGGAGACACCAAAACGAAAGGTTTCTGCTGTAGTATGAATGCTTCACAAGCTGCCAGGGCTTACTCAGTTTTGGGTACTGCCTCTTCCCGAAGGTGTGGTGTGAGTAACGAAGGCAGGGCTGAAAGAGACTCTGGTTTCCCCTCCTCCTCACTGCAGGAGTTCATGATATAAAGAGCACAGTACTTCACTGATATTTGTTTCTGTTTCTGCTTGTGGGCTTTTCACAATACTGTGGTCAGGAAGATGACAAGATAAAAGATGACTAGTTTAAATTTCCTCCCTCTTTTGGAAGAGGAATAACCCCCTTTTCTGATTATATTTCCTCTCCCCTCTGTTGGAAATGTTGACTCAGAAATCCATCACAAAGGAAGTAAATTCATTTGAATTTCTATTGAACCTTGAAAAGCTGCTTTTATGAAGTTCTTTTTGGAGACTTTCAACAGCAGGCCTTTGACAAGAGCAAAGACAGGACTGAAACTCCCAGTCCCAATACTCCAGTGTCAGTGGCGTGCCCTTGGCTCTTGCACCCTATTGCAGATGGAAAATGAGACCATTACTCATTCTTGGGGGCATGATGTGTGATCCGACTCCTCAATAGCTGTTATAGTAAGAATCTGCCTTACAAGGAAAAATCACTGTTAGCTGATTGAATAAAATGCCAACAGAAATCTGCTTTACTCTGTTCGGAGGTGAGAGAAAAAGGAGCAGGCTGATGAATGTGATGATTTCCTTCACTATCACTTCTCTTTACAAAATTTCCGGGTGTTCTAAGTAGAACTTGTAGATTCGGCCTTCGTTTTTGAAAGCATGTGGAGTGGTGATCGTATATATTCAGAACAACTTGGTTTTTTTTTTGGGACATCATAAGTCAGGAGAACAAAGGCCTCTGACAGATATCTGTTCTCAGTCGCATGCTGCATATGTTTCAGGAGCAAAATGGTTGTCCTACATCTGCAGCACGGTGTGGAAAAGGTGCATGGTGCTGAAAATGAGAACAGCAGCTTTATAACTGCAGTAGGAATGTGGAATAGGTGCCTGTGCCTGAACCGAACTGTCATTGATTGCAATACTGGGCTTCTTATGCCAAGAGAAGCCATGGTTGCTCTTGTAAAAAGCTAACATTTAAGTTACCGGATTAGAAAGGCTTGTTCTGAATCCAGTTTAAATCAAGATACGTTTTCTTGCTCTGAAGAGGCTGCATGGTCCATCCTAGCCTTGCCAGCCTGAGCCCTGCTGCCTTCACCCTTCCCATGCAAAAGCAAAACCTTGTTCTGAAAGCCTAGAAATGAAAAGCCCGTTCTGCATTTTTCACCTCCCATAGGGTAATCGGAGGCCTCTAGATGGTTAAAAATATAAGTGCATCAAACCGAGCCCTGCTTGTTAAGCAATAATAATTGACGGAGATGAGATTAGGAGCAGGCTCAGGCCCTGCTTACCCCTGGAGGAGTGATTCAGTGCAGAAGAACACAATTGGCGCATTGTGGCTGTAGTTGGGTAAGATAGACTTTAAATAAATAAGCTTCCTCTGGTTAGCTATAACACTGAGCTGCTTCTTTCAATGCTGGCTTGTGCAGTGCTGTCACACAGGACAGCCTGCCTGCCTGCAGCCTCTGTCGGATGTACATTTTATGGATTGCACAAGATATTCAAACTTTGATCTTACAAGCCCTTCTGCTGAGCTATAGCTGATAACAGGTTTTTTTTTTTTTTTCAGGTAATATGGCTCGAGATGAGGTGGCAAATCTTTATTTTGTCTCTTTTTTTGATTGATTGACTTGTCTTGAAAGAGAAGTTTTAAAGAGCAACATAATGTGGCCATAAAAGATGCCTACCTGATTGTGGATGTGAGTTATAGGGCTCCAGGACTCAATTTTCACCATCAAGGTAGTTCCCTGATCTTCCAAACATCTCTGAGGTCAGGCTGTCACGTTAGTAAATCAAGTTTCTGTGGTGGCTGTTCAGATACAGAACTATTTTTTCAAAAAGATGTTTTTAGTAGTCAAAAAATAATCTCAGATGATTGGTCTGCTTTGTGTAACAGTTGGTTATGTGTTCCTTGGGTTTTACCGGTTCTCAAAGTAACAGGTGGAAATAGGAAAGCAAATAACAGAAGTAAAAAGAGGCCACTACTTTTTTCTTACACCAACATTTGAGCTTATTTCACAAGGGTTAAAATCTGACAAACAACTCCTGTGCTTGTCCCTAGTTGTAAACCAGTCTGAACTTACAAAGCTCAGCACTCGAGTTCCGTTCTCCAGTCGCTGCAGCTCGCTTATCTGGCCAAAAACCTGACATTTCTATGACTGAAAGTACTCGGTTCATTAAAAACAGAAAGGGCAGGGGAGGCTTTGCAGAGAATTTTCAGACAGGGTCATTTGGGGCTTTTTGGAGGGAGCTGTTTTGGCAGATCTCGGCGTTGCACAAAGCGAGGAGCCTGTCGGAGGGCTGGGAGCTGGTGCTGGGCTGCTGCCGCGGTCCTCGCCCTCACGGAGGCCGTGAATATGTCACCGGAGCTTGCTAGTTGTTGTGCGAGGGTGAAAATGTGCGTGCCTAGTATTTAAAGATGTATAATCTCCATAATGAAGCATGTTCTCAGCACTCCATTTTAATTTGAACGTTTGCCTTCTTGGTTCTGCCTCGCAGCTCCTGGAGCCCAGAGCTGTGTATTTACAACAGCTTTTTGCGTCCTAAGGGCTTTCCCCTCAAGCCACCATTTCTTATTGAGGGTTTCTAATGCTTCTTTTGAATAGAGGCACGGTGGTTAATGAATTGTTCCCTGTCCGACTTTACTGCAGGCGGTTATTTGCATCCACTCTCTTTGTAATAACAGAATTAAAGGGCGTGTTAAGAAGAGTTATGAGCAACAAATGAAGCAACGAGCAAAGAAGTCATGTTTGTATGCAAATGCTGGAAGTGCTTTGTCATTTTCTGGGATCTATCAGCTCCCTCAACGCTTCCAAAACTCCAGCCCCATCAATCTTCTGTGCTGAGGCTTTAAGCCAAGGCCTGGTGAGGTCGCTGGGTGTCCCCATCGCCACCGGTGGGCTCTGAGCTTGGGCCTGAGGCAGGAGAGACATCAGAGGCTACTGTCCACTCTGATTTCACCTGGAGCTTCCCTATATTAGGAAGGCTTTTTGTCTTCTGCTGATAAAAACAAGTCACGAGAGCCAAAGAGTAGCCAAATTTTGGAAACTTTTGCGTTATTGTCTGTGTTGGCCACTGTCTTGATCTAATGACCTCAAGTAGCTGCAAGCACTGAGCCTGCAGTGCCTGTGCGACAGAGCCAGCCTCTCGAGCCGGAGCTGGAAGAGATTAACAGTTTTTGTAGCTTCTGGCAAAAGGAGAGGACAGGAAGCGTGTTGACCAGCATGCCAAAGCTCAGTTTCCTTGTGAGTATACGAGTCCGTTGGGCTCGCAGTGAAGTTATCCCTTGGGACTGATTTCAGGAGGTGATTTCCAGCCCCGTCCCTTGTGCCTGCAGTGTCTGGTGGAAGCTGTGGGAGCCCTGGGTAATCCCCCTGTTCTTCAGCAGGGACAGGCTGCAGAGCTTCCAAACAATGTCCCATCGGTGCTGTTACCTTCTTATCGCGAGGACCTGCAAGGTGCTGTAGTGCTGGGAGGAACAGGTGAAATCTCTTGGCTTTATGTGGCCGTTGAGCTGCTCCACTGACTCTAATAAGCTGCTTTGCATTATAGGATAGGCAGATCACTATCTCAAGAGATCACCGAAGCTTGGCTCGTTTTCCTCGAGCTAGATAAGCAGGAAGGACAGTCCCTGATGGGAGGAGAGGGAGAGAAGGAGCGAGGAGACATGTGGCATGTGCAACCTAGAAGACTTGCCTATGAGCTTGACTTGCCTCCATCCAGGGAAGGAAGCTGATGCTAATGGCTCTGCATGAGATAACAAATTATACTCAAGCATGTGTTTTCTGTATTCATTACAACATGTCATGGGGGGCGGGGGGACAGGATGTATAGTGCGCGCTTATTTCTGGAGCCTCAGGAGAGCTGCCCAGATGTTGAAAAGAAGTAAGGAAGAGAGTTGGAGATAAAGGAGAAGGACCTCCAGGGTGGGACTGTAAAAGCTGATCCAGAATAGGAGTCATTGTGTTTTGCTCTTCGTAACACCAGCTGGCTTCAAGTGGCAAGGGAGCTTTCCAGATAAGCTGTGGACAGTAGGAGCATAAATAAGGAACTTTTTCCAAAAGGTTGAAATAAAAAAGCTGAAGGACGCAATACACCCATAAATAATTATTTAAACGAGCTCTCTTTAAAACAGCTGCTGGGTAAGTTGTCTTAGCGTGAGCCCTAGGTGTGGTGTAAAATACGGTGATAGTCTGCTGTTTGTTGATAGTTGTTGTGCAGTAATCTTAAACAGGACGTTTAAAGAAAACACCCTTGTAATCGCATTGCCATATGTAGCTGTGCGCCTGAGATGTTTCTAATCCATGTGGTTAGCTGTCAGAGGCTGCGTTAGTGACTGATGTAACTCGGTATGCTTGATCGCTGTGTGCTCAGAGCATATGGTTTTGAATGAATTATCCCTTTCCAGTCCTTCCCCGAAGGCTTTCCCGAGACTTTCCTCCTGCTCTGCGTAGCGTCGCTGTGGCAAATGGCAGCGGTTTCAGGCTGAAGCGGCCTGAGGTGCAGCTGACCCACTGGGGTTGCCTGGTGGTGTTTCTGTTCTTCCCTTCGCTCTGCTGCAGTTCTGCTCTATTTTAATGTAACCTCTGCTTCTGCTAAACCCGGAGTTCGGGATCTTGTCCATTGCCTGAGCATGCAGAGCTTTCTTGCTGTAATCGAAGAGCATGCTTTCCTTCCCCACTCCCAGTTTCTGGTCATTTTGTTCGTCTGCAAGAACCCAGATGCTGCTGTTTTACTAGGTAATGAAAGCCCAGAACATGTTGCTTTCTTGTGAGTAATAATGCATTTTAATTGTCCTGAATTTAGCGTGCCTAGACTCTCATTATTTATTCCCCTCCCAAAACATTGTAACCCTGTGGGATAAGTTAAAAACCCCTCCCCTGTTCTGTCTGATCTGTTCCCATGTCCTTACAACTGGATTTTCAGAACAGAGTTGTGCCTTCATGAAGCCCTTTTTGCCTCTCAGATGCATCACCCCCGCAGAAAATTCGCACCTTGGAAAATGCCTACGACTTGTGTCAGCTACTCGCTATCCAGGCTGTGAGATGAAAAAACGAGCTTTGCAAAACATAATTGCAGAGACTTTTGCGTGTGTTAAAGGATGTTTGGTGCATCTCCCAGGTCTCTTGATGCTCTCGAGCTGTTGGAGTACCGTCACAGTCATGATCTCCTGCATATTTAGGCAAGGCAAGATTGGTAGGGGAGGAGACTCCTATCAGTTTACCTTAAATAGATTTATGGGGAAGAAACAAGCCCAAAATTATTATTTTTCTCCCCCGAATCTTGCCTGAAGTTGGTGCAGTGGAGCTGTTGATTAGCAGATGTCCGTGCAACGAAGCTCATGTTGCAAATGATCTCCTGAAATTCTGAGATGGATAGACTCGTCCCATCAATCAGACATGCTGGGGGACCACAGCCCTTCCCAGCGTCCCAAAGAAGGGCAATGTTTGTCCTTCCTTTCCTTATAAGAGGGTGAAGATGATCTGTAGGGGGACATGTTAATGTCTTCAGCTAAATACTTGAAAATAGCGGAACTTTATCCAAGCTGTTGTAACTTCTTGCATCTGCTCATGTTGGAGTCAAGTGGGTGGACAAGAGAGTAAATCAGCAGAGAGCTGTGAAGATCAGGACGATGGGCAGTGCAGCACAGCTGACAGATAATGGGATGATATCATCCATTTCCTGGAAAATGCGAGGATTCTGGCCAAAGCATTCCAGACCCCGAGTGCTCAAGTGAGCTGGAGAGTTCTTGGAATATTTTAAACAGAAGTTTCAGTCGTCCAGGTGTAACATGATTAAGGGTGAGTAACTTCATGGCAAGATGTGACTGAAGATCAAGATTTCTGGTAACTTTTCGCTAGGCAGCAGTAAAAATTATAGGCAAGGAAGGTGGGGGTAGTAAGAGTTGTGGTCAAGGTTTGGGGGAAAACAATGTGTGGTCATTAGCGTTTGTCGCTTTGCAAGTGGGGAGCATTGTCCGAGCTGTGTTACCCTCAAACACAAGAACGTTTAGGCTTAGATTTTTATTTTTCTTCTATAAGAGGACTCAGGAATTGGAAGTGTTGAAACAGACAATTTCAGTAATGCAGGGGAAGATGAGGTAAAACGTGCACATCCGAGAGGAGGTCGGAAAGGAGGCAGCACTGGTGAGCTTTTGGAGAGGGTGACTCCTGCATTGTGCATAATGGGGAAAGATCAGTTACCTTCTGTCAGTTTCTTATTTGCAAGTTGCTTGATTTCAAACTTAAAATGAAGCAAAAACTTGACAGAGAATTTATACATCTACTTCACTGGCAGTAAAGGTAAGGAAGAAACGCCACAGGGTTTCATACCTTGGGGTGGGAGCACCTGGTTTTTAGAGATCCTCTGCTGGAAGAGACTAGGAAAAAAAAGGCTTATTGAGGTAAAAAGAATACACAATGTCAGCATAAACACCGACAGCTACAGGTGAGCCTAGTAACGCATCTGGTGTTTTTCTGTGAATCCTCAAAGCATAAAAATAAGCTGGGGCTGCAGTCCATGCTTCACCCAGCTGCTGAAATGAAGGTGCAGGTACATTAAGATAGAAGGTGCCTGACTGGGCTGTTAATAGGTTATTGTGTTTACGAGGATCTTCAGAAGATAAACACACAAGAAATGTCTCATCCTAATTGTATTCTGTGCTTAGCATATCTGGCAAACGTGAGCTAATCCTTTTTTCACCCTTTTAAGATCAGTTGGCCAACAGCGAGCATGCGATTATCTGGATGCCGGCTGTTCTGACGGCGTGTTTACAGACTGTCTCCTGTGCGTAGACGTTCGATGTGGGTGGATGGGGGACGGGGAGGATAGAGAGCTGGCTGGGACTAAGGACAAATCATCTTCTGTTTACCGGAGAGCCAACACATTCCTGAAAGCGGAGCCCTGTGATCCACACCAGGGTCTTCTGGAAGTCAAAGTCCCAAAGGAAAGGTGACTGCACACAGGAGGATCCTGTTGGTGTATTTAGCAGTGGGATCCCAGCTTTTCTGGGAGTGGCAGGTACACGCAGTGAGCTCTGCTTCCAGCTGTGTTTAGGATAACGTAGGTGCTGCAGGTGTGAGGGAACCGGCAGTGGGATGTTCGCGGTATGCGAGCTGGAAGCAGGAGAACATTCAGAGAAGCAGTAAGGAAATGCAACAAAAGTCTCAAAGAAGACCAGAGTAAATAGTGGTCATATTGCCCTAAAACAGGTAGCAGTCAGGAAAAAAGATCTGGAGCCACATGCTGAATGTGTAGCTATATTCCTGGACACTGTGGCTGGATGAGCACTGCAGTGAGACAGCTCTGGAGAGCACAGCTGCTGGACGCGGCCTGTAAGCGTAGCGGGGACCGACCGTGATTTTTGAGCTTAAATCAGTCTTTCACAAAACTCTGAAACTGTAATCCTTCATGTCAGGCAATGGCATAATACACTTTAATCACCTTGTAATGAGGAAAAAGTCTCAATTAGTTTTTGAAACCCCCTTTTTTTTTCCTTTTAAATCAGCTAAAATATAATTAAATAGAAAGCTAAGAACCAGAGTGCCTGTCTCTTTGGCTAATGGTTTTTAAAATAGAGCTGTCTTGAATTCTTGCACATCATTGAAAAACATGAAACAAGATGTAACAGAGGTCTGTCTGGTTGAATGAGTTAGGGAGTCAGTCTGTGCAGATTTCAGACTGCGCCAACACATGCAGTAGCAAAATGCTGGCAGAAAGGCCCGGTCTGGTGAAGATGCTCCTTGATCTTATAAGACTGTTAGCAAGTAAAAATGGGTCTGGAAGAGGCAGGAACTCCTGCAAAAGAGGAAGGAAGAGGAACAGGCTCTAAGCCTCCAGCCTCAGAAACTGTACTGGCTGTGGCATGTCAAAGGCATTAGAAGAGAATCTCCCGAGAGCTTTGACAACCAGACGAGGTGTGTCAGCAGGGGGCTGCGGGGATAAGAGGCCCCCAAGGACCATCCGCAGTCAGCTGGGATCACGTGCAGGGGACCTGGACATCCTGGTGCGCTCCCAGAAGCTCCTTCCTTGATATTTTTTCTCTTTTTAGCTCATAATGTTGAAGCCATGTCACTCTGACAGTAGCTAGGTTTTTTTTTTTTTTTTTTTTTTTCTTACAGAAAAATAAAAATGGGACATATCAGCTTCTCTGACCTGTCCTTGTGGCTCTTGCCCATCTGTTGTATCTTCATCCCAGTGTTTAACAGACATCACTGTGCTATCTGTGTTACTTCCTCTACTCTTTTTGAACCCACTTGCAATTTGTCATCCAAAATGTCCCATGGCAGTGAGTTCCACAATTGGATGGTGTTGTATAGGAAAACATACTTTCCTTTTCTGCCTGATTATTTCATTGGTTTTCCCCTAATTTTTTCAAGTTATGAGAAAGTGATTTTTTTCTTATTCATCTTTCCATTCGGTTCATGAGTTGAGCTGCTTTCGTGCTTCACCTCCAGTTCCAGTCGTTGTTCCTGTACTCTTCTCTTTACACACAACACGTTCATTACTACTTACTGCTTTTCTGATTTTATTACAAACTCTGGAGGTGTAGAGAAGGGCAATTCTAGAGGTGAATGCAATGCCTGTGGATTTTTATAGCAGAGTAGCATAACTTCTGCCAGATTCTCTTCTCTCTGCCTTTGTGGCAGCTATTGAACATTGTGCTGATGTTTTAAAAGTATTGCTCATACTAATGGCAAGGTTTTTTATTCCTAGTGATTATAGCTATTTCAGTCCCCTGTGTGTGTGGCATTAATACTGTTTTTCTCCATGTACATTACTTTGCCCCTATTACTGTTGTGGTACAAAGACAGGTGAAATTCATGGTGTCATAAATTTTTGCAACACTTCACAGATGGCCTAGTTTTGATTATCCTGAAGAATTGTATGCTGTCGGTAAGACTGATTGCCTTTCTGCTCATTGTTACAAGCCATTTATGAATGTTGGCCACTCACAATGTCTCATTCTCAAAGACTGAGGATGGCAAAGGCCAAGACTTGAGTTTTTCTCATCATTTGTGAAGTCTAAATAGAGCACCTGGGTACTAAAGGAACTGGCTGCCAAATTAATAGCAACCAGAGAGGTTCCAGCCTCTGAGCATGCAATGGGATAGAGGAGGTGCTGGAGCCAGGAACAGCCAGCACAAACTTTGGGATAGGGACTGAAGGGGGCTCCCTGGAGGTGGCTCCAGTAGCTGTTGTGGGACCTGGCTGTGACTTCTCAGAGCCAGTTCTATCAAATCACCCTGAGCATGGCCCAGGAAGACTGCAGCAATTCAAGGGAGCGATGACCAGCTGGGTGGAAAGTGCAAAAGAAACACAGGCACTTTCCCTGTGTTCTTGAGCAGCTCCTGGGGACGGGCTCTTCTGGTGATGGATATGCCTGGCTCTTTGTGTTTGTTTTTTCCTCCATCCGATACAGTCAGCCAATGAAGTTGCTAGGTTAAGATATCTTCTGGAATTCAGGGGCTTCCTTCCTCCATCTGCTCTTTCAAGCACTATTTGCCTCTGTTCCAGTGGGGTGTTTTGTTTTCCTTCAGTTAAAGTTTAATGGGAAGGGTTTGGGTAATTTAATCTCTAACCCCTCATAGTTCATCAGGCTGTATAGGCGGACAGGACCTCTTCTACGTTTTTGCAAGGAAATTCATACAGCCTGAAGCAGCTTCTGATAAACAAACTAACTGTACATTGGGGTAGAAATTCATCTTTTGCAATATAAACAAGAAAAGTACGTGTGCACATAACAAGAAGTGGAGCTTGGGACGTAAATGCCTGGGCGTCCAGTCCAGTTTCTGGATGTCCACTTTAGCTGATAGCATAGTGGTAGACAGGAGTGTACATAGCTTAAAAATCTTAAAAACAAAATGAAGAGACAACTGATCAATCTTAATCTTGGATAAACATTTTAATGGGAGTAATCTTGTGACTTACAAAGTTTGAAAGTCCCAACTAAAGGAATGACATGGTCTCAAGAAATAACTCGTCATCGTATCTCTATTCCTGCTCCTCGTAATAAGAATAACACCAAAAGCAGGTAGCTTTACCAAAGAGAAAATTTAGACTTTATATTTGAAAGGAAAAAAGGCTGAATTTTAATTTATTTTTTGCATGTGAGGTGCACCTTGGCCTTGCAGGAGGGATGCGCTTACACAGGCAGCGTGCTGCCTCACTTTCTGAATTGGTTACCTGATTTTCCAAGCTTTGGGTTTGATAGCTGATGGGTGTTTTTGATTAACTACAAGATCAATTTGTTATATTAATATAATATTAATGTACATAAGATTATATTATAATCCTACCCATGCATTAAGTGAGGGACCGGGCTTTTACAAAACACAACTACCAGTCTGTCTTGTTTGTATAACAAATTGGTTGGGAATGCCAGTGTTGCTACCTTGGTGCAAAGGAAATTAAATGCATCCACAATACTACAACCTCTTTAAATGTTTGGTTTGAAAAATACAACACAGGATACAGTTTTTACCCAGGGCAGCTGTGTTTGGCTTTGTTTTCAAGTGCGTGCAGCTATACAGGCAGCTGCTATGTAGCTGCCATAGTGAACACTCCAAACGAAGAATGAGTTTGGTGTTCATGTTCCTTTTGTTGTCAGAGGCAATATTTTTGCATTTTAGAAGACATAGTTTGTCTTGTTAAGAAAGATTTAAAAAGCATTGTTCCAGGAAGCTAACTTGCGGAATTTACACAATTTTCACCCCCGCTTTCCTCGAGGGACATTCCGCCCAGCGCCAGTTGAAAGCTACCTCTTCACATGCTGTTTGTAAACACTGCAGCCAGATCTGCTTCCATTCGCCTGCGTGTGCATCCTCCCCAAAACAGGCTGTCTGGAGAACGTGTCCGTATTTCTTTCCTGCTTTCATATTCCAAGGTCTAAAAGAGCTGTCACATTTCTTTGCTCACCTGCAGTTTCTTCATTTTCGTCTGTGTGATTTCATCCTGCTATTACCATTTGCATCTCCTCCTTATTAGCTAAGAAGTGATCTGTTCCTGTGTTACGCTGCTCAGTGCAGCAGGGAGTTACGGCATTGCTCCTGACAATGCAATGACTGCATCCTTTTATTGCGGTAATAGGACTATTTTTGTGCTGTAGCTCATTCTATCACACCAGTCTAATAAGAAGTCTAGTAATATAGCGTTAGCACTGCTCCCCAAAATGATGCAGCCATAAAAGTACATTGTTACGGTCATTCTGATGAGCATCTTAAGGCAGCTTCATGAAATATGCTACACCTGACATCAATGAAAACATTTACCTCTGATGTACACAATGATGATAAAGTCCACAGCGATCAGAATACAGGAAGGGGAAGCCCCAAACTGGGACTTTTGCAGAATGAATTTTTCAAGCTGTAAAGCCATGAGGTAACTTGACTTTTGAATCGCAAGCATCAGATTTCCAGGGTCAGCTTGGCCATGTTGCTTGCCAGACTTGCCAAGAGATCAGTGCTCTTTGCACATCATGCAGGTGTTTAAATTCTGAAGTCTCTTTTTAATAGTCTCTTTTGCTGCTTCATTCAGTAACACTGTGATTTCCCCTACCCCTTACCTTTCTTATTTTCTTCACTTAGAAACATTAAAACTCACTAATGAGCCCAGATTGGGGCGTTTTTTTTTTTTTTTTTTTTTTTTTTTCTTCTTTTTGCTTGTTTCTAATAGATTTGTAAAGTAGTTTGGTTAGCTGGAGGCTCTCTGTGCAGTAAGGTGTTTTGGTGTATTGGAGTTGGGCTTTTCTCTGCCTCCTCACAAAAAAAGCACTGAAGCTGTCATGGAAGCATCATTAAATCATACCACAGGTTACTGACACAGTGGGATACATAACAGACATTGTTTAAGGGAGGAAAAAGTCATGCCATTATTCCCCCTAGATATTAAGACCTCATTTAGCTCAGAGATGACAATCTATTTGGAAAGCAAATGGCTCCCTTTCTAATATCATCAGTGGGTGCTTTTTCAATATCCTGTATAATTTCAGACTGAAAGCACCTGTCTTCTCAACCAGATGTACAAGGCACTGAGGCATGACCGACTGAAACTCAGGCACTGGAATTCCCTCCTGCTGAGTTATTTCTTTAGAGATAATCTACAATCAGTGTTTATCTGCAGTCAGACCTCGTATAGCATTTTCTGTAGGTCTGATGAGACTGAAAAGCATTAGGAGAGCTTGCTCTCGAAGCAAGAGACAGCAGTAACGCAAGTGCGTGCATACAAAGCAATCGTCTCGCATCTCTGCGAGTGGACATCTCTCAAACACCTCTAAGAGGAGCAGGAAAAGGGCATGATGCAAACAGTAAGGACTACATTTCACTTGAAAAGTGGGAAAAGGAATATAAAACGAGCTCATTAGCTGGTCTTAAATGCTTGAAGTGTCTAGTGATTGTCTGCACGTTAGTTCGTCGTGATATTAGCTTGTCAAGGCCAGCCTTGGTGACAGCCAAGGGGCCATACATTTCTTGAAATAATTAAGCAAAAATATCTCACACATGGCTTCTCCCAGAGAATGTGGCCTTATCAGGTTTCAATTTTATTTTGGTTTTGTTCTGCATTATGGCTTGTTCTTCCGGGCTTGGGGTTGGCTGTGGGGGCTGTGGCAGGGGAAGCTGAGAGGAAGAGCAAAATACGCTTCATTTATTTTGGAAAAATACATATTCCTTGCAGGCAAACAACTCCTCTGAAATATTTTCATTACCATTAGTGATTGTAGCTCCAAATGAAGATTACATTTATGATAGATCTGATGTTGCGTGCTCAAGCGTTGAGGTATTTCAACGATCAGTATTATAGAAGGCTTTGTATGATGCTGATGCAGAAGCTGAAAAGGTTTGTTTTCCTCTGAAATGAGGAGAAATGGCTTCCTTGCTGTAAAATGAGCAGGTAACTTGTGGATAATGGCAGCCAGCAGTGAGGGGGAATAGCCTTGTGTTTTCCTTCTGGTCTAAAGGTTCTGGGAATTTTGACAGATGCCATGCTGCCATGAGCCCTTGCAGCAAAGCTGCTCAGGTCACCATTAGAATGCCCGGGTATTTCTGATGTTGTTTATATATTTAACAAATAAAACAATGCTATTTTTGAACTGGCTGCACGTGCTGAGTGAGGGCAGCCTTTCCCATGAGATATCTCTTCTCATATGAATAACCAGGACAGGTTAACTGGATAAAAGAGGATGCTTTTTGAGTCTCTGTTTGGAGTGAGGAAAAAAAACAAAACAAAAAAAAAAACAAAAAAACAAAAAAAAAAAACACCTTTTTTGTTTGTTTGTCTATTTTGAGGCTTTTAAAATTCTTTTTTGCTTACACCTCCATCCAAATTCCTTTCTTTTCTGCGTAACTTCACAGAAGGCTGGGCTCGCAGAAACCTCAGGTGGTGTTTTGTGAGCTCTTCAAGTTGATATAAATGCACGGCGATGCCAGAAGGGAAGGTTTCACTTTCTCTCTTCACCCCAGTCACGGGCTTCCAGCCTCTTTGAGGTCTCTGTTAAATCTGTTGGAGCCTCAAAGCTCTGCTGTGGTGTTAAGGGGATGTTCAAAGGCACAGAAGTTTTGGGGATGCTGCAGAAACACTTTAATTTGCCATGCCAGCATCGATAACTAAGTAATGGGGCTGAATTATTAATCCTTATTTAACATTTTTGTTAACTGAAGGAAGGTTCCTCTTTTTATATCTTGGAAGTTAACACATGGAAGTGATTGGTTACATCATTTCATAGTAGCTGTCAAAACTTTTCAGTAGCTTCGAACTTAGTAGCTAGAGGAGGTCATGGGACAATCACCACTTGGCATGCAGTTTGTGGGTTTTTGATTGTTTGGGGGAAACAAGAGGCACTGTTGCAGGGAAATGTGGTAGCACAGATGTAATCACACATCCACAAGCATTCACTGGATATAAATGCTGAGCTTTGCTTTCTTCAAAACAAAATAAACGCGAACATCTCTTCACTTTCTCTCTTGTAACTAAGACTTTTTTTTTAAGCTCTGAATTGTAAATCATCATATTTAGAGGTATAGAAGGACTGCCTTGGATATAACCTGGAGATTTTGGGATCAGTTGACTCACGGTATGAAATGTGTAGCATGTAGTAATACACAACCTGTGCACTCACGGGGCTTGTGTTGTTGAATCCATATCTGTTCTGATGGCCTAGCATCCTAAATGAACAGAAATCCAAGGAGGTTGGGTTGTTCCACTTGGTGGTGTTTGGTTAACAGTGCTTCTTGGCTCTACAGGCTGGAGCTGATACCTTTTTGTGGTAGAATCATTCTATTATGGTAAGTTAAAGAACAGTTTTGAAGATTACTTTGAACTTCTTTCAGCACAACTTCCCTGGAGGTATGGCCAGTACCTCCCTGGCCTGATGTAGAAGCCCTGATATCCAGAGACGGCGTCAGGCAGACATTGTTGCCCTTTTGCCACATTTGAATCACCGTGTCCTTGACCTAACTTCCTTGGGACCACGCAGTGGTTACAAGAAATCGGGCTGAAATGGACATAGTTTGGACCCAGTAACCTAGTCTGACAACGTAAAAGGATAGAGGCCCCAAAGGTACTACTACATCCTTAGCACATTTCAGTAGAATTGGCAAGTGAGTGAGTACTGGGGACCCAGCCATCACGTTTCCATCATGAATGGGGCTGGAGGAGCTCAAGTGGTCATTGATGGTCTCCTCAACCATCAGATGCCCATCGGCTCACCTGCAGTAGTGAGATGGTTGGCAGGCAAGCTGTGGTGACCCAGCCATGCAGTTTGAGATCATCGGAGACAGCAAGAGGAGGAATATGAAGTGTAAAGAGGAAAAAGTGGGGGCATGGGATTCCTTCCTGCAGTGTGGGGAGCTTGGATTCTGAGATTCAGACTGGGAGGAAATAGGTCCCATCTAGAGCTGCATAAAAGTGATGAATATTCTCTTTTTTCTCCCCTTTTTTTGCCTTTTTTTTCTTTTTGGTGTGGGGAATGGGGTGGAACAAGGACTTTTAAGGGCTCAAGTACCAGGGGACCCTGCAGAAAATGAAGTACTCAGGAGGACAGCCGTTTTCAGTAAGTGGACTTAATCAAGCATAGATAATGGGGAGTTAGACCATCTTTGAAAACCATGATGTGTGTCACATAAAAGGATTGGAGACTTACTGTTATGAGTTTATTTAAGTGAAGTGAGATTTGGCTTCTTATGGATTTGAATCCTTCTAGGGACTATTGGCATGGAAAATTAAGAAGGATTTTGCTGGGGAGCTGCCTGGAGGCATTGCCTCTGTCTTGGCCATATTTATGCACACAAAAAGAACCAGAGACAGGATTGTTGGCCTCTGAAACTTCTCTAAGGCATTGAATAGAGTCTTGTGTTTCACTGAGAGAAAGCAGGATGTCATCTGCTAAAAAAGCAATTTTATATTCTTTATCATGGATTGTGATGCCCTGAATCTAATTTAAGGCTTTGAAGTATTCTGAACCTACTTGCATTATCACCAAATCCCCTCCAGTTAACATGTTCAGGGAAAGGCACATATCTTAAAAGAAATAGCCATGCAAGGAGCCTTCCCCATGATAGCTGAGACTTTCATGCAGACTTTGCAAAGCGTAATCTAAAACTTCCTTGGCTGCAATTAAGTAAATCTTGTGTCCTACAGCAGTGAGATAATATCTCCACAGAAATGCTTTTTAAAAGTTTCCTGTTTCCATTGTGTTCTCAATCCCCACGGGATAATATTCTCATTCACTAAGTCCTGGGCCCTTAAAAAAAATAATAATTAAAACAGGTGTGAGTCAATGGGATTCCCCAACTTTTGTTTGGCTTTTGCTTAAGGAACATTACAGCGTGCCCGGTTTATTTGAGCAGCAGGAGAGGTGCCGGTATTTGCACGCAGCTCGCTGAGCCCACAGCTGTGAGAGCGTGGCGAGGGAAAACGTGGATTCTCGGGATGCACATCAAACCCTTTTATTTGATACTTTGTCTGTGTTGGCAGATTTTCCCCATCTCTGTCCCATACTATTTGTGTTTTGGCTCTTCTCTCCCAGGAAGTGCTGTCTCATGATGACCATTGTGTGGACTCAGTCCTGGCTCTGCTCGGACTCGGTGCATCCTCCAGCAAACTTCACGTGCCTCAGTTTCTCCAACTGTAACGAATGCCAACCAAAATTAGAAGGGCATAAAAATAACATAGCAGTTGCCAAAACTTTTTATCCTCCAGCTCACCTTTTAGGAGGCATTAGGAGGTTCTCCAGTGAAAGCTGCTGGACAAGTGAAACCTTTATGCAACTGTTCCCAGGATGCTCCCAGGTTCTCCAGCTAAGCCTAATCCGCAACTGAGTGGCTTGACTGTCTCCCTGATCTGCTAGAGACTTTGCTCTGAAGTGCATTTTAGGAGGAGACCACTGTGCTTCTGAGGGCATTTTGGGTCTAATGCTCCCTCCTAGGGAACAGGAGGAGGAGAAAATGGTCCATAAAATTTCCATTACACTGAAAAGCAGAAACATCTGTTGGAGACTGCAAGTGAGGTTGGAAATGGTATTTACCAGCAACGAACTGGCATCTACTCTGTTCAGACCCTCTGCAAAATAACTCGTTTCCTCCCATGGAAAATAACGTGGAGGAGGCTCTGAGTCAGGATCTGCCCCAGGCACTTGAAGGCAGCAAACTGAGCACTTTTAGCCAGGTTATTCTGCATGCACGTATGTACGCGGGGCGTACGCCTGTGCTCTGAACGAGGTGCATCTCATGAAATCGCAGCTCAGCAATGAACTGTTTCTAATAACAAGTCTTACATAAAGTCAGCTGTTCTGCATCACACATTTTGAGTTTAGAAACTCAGCTCTGTAAAACAGAGTTTCAGAAAATAAGTTGGTTTTTTTTTTTTTTTTGGTTGTTTGTTTTTTTAAGGAGGGATTGTTGGAAGTGACAAAGTCCCTAAGATATCTGGAGACCTATGGTCTTTCTACTCCCATGAAAAACATGTGTTACGGAAAGGGGAAAGGCCTACTTTCTAAAACAGTGCCTTAGGTCTACGTGATGCTTACTTGCTCCATGCATACTTACAGTTCTCCTTTTTCTTGGTAATTTTAATGCTAGAAGGGCAGAACCTTCCCTGTGACTGCAGAGCTGCCTCATGAGAAGCTGCTAGCAGGAGTTAGAGGTCTTCAGTGCAGCCAATTCCTTTGTCTTCCTCTTACTCCAGAGGCTGGGAGAGTCCGGCTGTCCCGGCCACATGAGATTCCCAGCATCGTTGCAATCCCTGATAAGTCACCACTGAGCTGAACTGCACCTGGATTAATCAAACATCTGCGTACGTTTATAAGGAGCAATAGGTACGTGCCTGTCGTGGATGGGTATCGGTTACTCCTCGATTTGGTCCGGCACCAGAGCCTGGGTAAGCCCAGGTGTGCTCTGAGAACTAACCAGAGCAGGCTCTGCTGGGAAAGGGAGGTGAAATCCAGAGGCTGGAAGCTGCTGTGGGCAACCTCCTGCTGGTAGCATCATCTCCCGTTGGGTGGGAGGTTGTGCCTCCCTAACCGATGGCAAATTTATCACATGAAGCATGTCAGGAAGGCAATTAACATCTTTGGCTTCCTTTTTGGGATGCTTTGCCAGCTTCTCCTTCCAGCCTGTTTTATTGTGGAGCATTTAATTAAGAAGGAAGGGGATTAAAATGGTGGTTTGAAAGTCAAGATGCAAGAAAGGCTCTTTTGCATCACCGTGGTTCAGTGTTTCATAGTCACAAGGCGCTTCTTTTGTTCAAATCCCTACCTTGCTCCAAGAGATCTGATGAGTAAATGAGTCACAGCCGGTGCTGCGCAGAGCCTGTGACATTGGCTGCTCTTTGGAATTAAGTTAATTGTGAGTGCTGCACACACTAGGAGTTGGCTACTTGTAACATTGATTGATTTAACAGATTATTTCCTCAGATTTGCGTAAATCATTTTGAGACCTGACTCTGTGGTTGCTACTGCTTCCCACGCCGTGCTGCAGTATCTGAACGGCCTTCTTGTGTGCAGTGCCATGAACAGGATGGAAAACCTTAGCATGGGAGGACATGTAGAAGCCGAAGGTGCCAGGGAATGACATGACCTTGATCCCTCTGCCTGGAGCAATGCTTTGAATCTGTTTTTCCCCCTTCCACCTGTGCTACGCAGCTGGAGAGCGCTCCGAGGGTGCAGTTGGTTGGGGAGTTGTGTGCATCCCTCTCAGGCATCCGGGCTGAGCACTGTCAGATGCAACATCCCAGACTAGACCATTAGTTTGACTATACATGGCATTTCTTTCTGTCCTTCTGCCAGGTTTTCTTCTGAGAATAATATATGTGCATTGCAATGCTAGCTAACGATGCCAAGGACTGCTGGAGGAACTCTTGCAAATGACCTGTTTTTTTGTGAGATAATCTGTGGGTTATTAAAAAGACATATATTTAAAAATCCTAAAGTCAACAGATTTGCATGAAAAATTGTCTGCCTTGTCTGGCTTACTTGACACTTTGGCTGTCTCAGAACAGATGGGACAGTATCCAGCTGTGGGAAAGGAAATACATTTAATGTTCATATTGTGGTCATTGAAATGTGAGGGGCACCAACAGGCTCATAAGGAACCACTGAGAAAATCCCCAAAGCCTATCAAAGTCTAGGTTGCATAATTTTGACATAACAGTGCTGCTCAGAGTAGCTGTGCTAAATCTAATAGCTGTCCAGGCTGTTCTGTCCTGTCATGAAAGATTAGGCTGATTAAGACCAGTATGTTTCAAGAAATCATTTGTCCCTGCAGATCCACGCAGGATGTTCTTGTGGGCTTAAAGAACCTCTGAGGAGGCAAAAAGCTAGTGGTTTCTGGAGGGAGAAAAAAAAAAAAAAAAGAAAAAGAAAAAACAAGAGAAACAGCCTGGATTAAAAATTTTAAAGTTCCTCAACCGTCCCAAACTTTCATCAACATACCTAGTAAAAGATTTCCTCCTCCCCTTGTAGAATCAATTGCATATTGCTGTGATGGGTAGGAGCCGCTCTGGGTGTCTCTGGTCTTGCGATGCTTTCTTTAAAGAGCAGAGCTGCCCAAAATAATTCCTTCTGAGCAGGGAGGCCTAGAGGGGAATTAAAAACTGGCACTGGCTCCATCTGTACTGCTCTTCCTCACTGCCAGCTTGCAGGGAGTTTTGGCAAAGGGGGAAAATACTCAGCCTGGACTGTAAGAGCCCCTTTACTGCTGCAAGCTCGGTGCTCCCTTATTTCAGCCCTTCCCACTGAGCACGGTCCCATGCAGCGTTGGGCAGCTTCCCTCTTCGGATCAGTTGTTTTCTTCCTTTTAGCTTAAAGATGAGCCTGGATGCAGCTCTTTCCCCCCCGTTCCTAGCTTTTGATAAAGTTGATCCGCGGACCAAGCCTCGGGAGCATCTTAGCCGTGCGTAACGGACAGAACAAGAGCTCTGACCCGCAAATCCTGAACGTTCAGATCCACCTCCAAACTCCACAGCTTGAGCCCATCTCCCCTTTTAATTATACCAGACCATTCCCACGTGTCTTTGTCTGTAAAAGACACATCCCCTTGTGTCTGTATCTGCTTTAACATTATATCAATTGCCATTTTTCTAAATCCCTCTATCAAAGAAATCCTCTCCCCTCCCTGCTAAATCTCTTGCACTTGGAACTTCAGGGAACAGAGCAGATGCAGTTTGATGCCCTCATCCAAACTAATGATTTGTTTCTGGCCGAGAACATGTTACCATCAAGGGGTTTTAATATTCTGCAGAATTTAGTGGAGGCCAATAGAGTAGGAGGGGGTTAGATGCTCTGCCTTTGCCAAGATGTTTATGCAGCAGGAATGTTATTTATGTAAATCTGGAAGCACTCTTGAAGCGATAGCCTTGCTCTTGCATCTCAGACTTTTTTCATTAAGTCGTTGATCTTCCTTCAAAAAAAACTTTTTTTTTTTTTTTTTTTAAATAAAAAATCCCTCTGAAAACCTTAAAACTCAAGCATGAAAACTGCTTGGGGAAAAATATTTACTGCACAACTGCTCCAAACTACCCACATTATACAGACCACGGCAATTTCTTGAAGAATGTTGGGGTGACAGCTGACTGATCCAGGGTTTCACACATCCTCTCCCCCTCTTCTCCGGCTGCCGCCTTTCTCCTTGTAAACGAAGTTATTGCATGCTCCAGCATCTGACTCTGTCCTCTTCAGAGTGAGCCTGTTCCACCTAAACAGGCCCTGTGCAAACGCTGAAATAAAGCACAAAGCTCGGAGAAATCCTAATTGCCAAAGTATGCGTGCTAGGGGAAGTATTTCTCCTCATCTTCAAGTTATTCCTTTCTCCCTGGTACGAAGCCCTGCGGAGGCCGTGTTTCTTGCATGAAGCAACCAAACTCTGGCAAAACCCAGTTTGTGCTTCTGAGCTTGTTGGAAAGGCTTGCTCTCCTTGTAAAGTTTTTAACATGTTTTATAAATTTCCTCCCTGTAAATAGCACAATAAATAAGCGCCGCTTACAGCTTTGTCTGTTAAAAAGCAGCGCGTAATGAGAGAGGTCAGCAGGACAGGCTGGAGGGCGCGGCGTGGGTATCGTGAATGGTTTCTGTTGCGTGGGAAATCGGGTGAAAGCCAAAGCGTCAGAGCCGGGCAGCACTTGTCTGTGGGATGGCCTGCTGAGTGCTTACCAGATGAAGGAAACGCTTGGTTGTGAACTCGCCCTTTTTCTCCATCTTTCTATTGCCCCATGAGAGAAGCGTGGCTAATCAGAGGTGCTGGTGTGTGTTGCTGCACTGTGCAGCTTTTGGTGTCTGAGGAGACAGGGATGGCAGCTCAGGGGGCAAGGCAGAGGAAGCTGGGATGAGCGTGTTGCATGGAGAACAGGGCAGTTGCATTTTGGGCCTATGAAGCTTGAAAAAATTAGACTTTACCTGCCTTTCCTGGAGGGGTACAGGTGGCAGGCTTGCAGAGGTACTGCTCCAAACTCCCTCCTGTCTGTCCTGAAGAGCTTTAAAAATATCTCCTGAACAGCTAATGGCAGTTCTGATCCCTGCAGGGATATACTGTGAGAAACCACAAAAGCTGGTGACTGCTGAGACCTGTTCCCTTCACCTTCAGGTGCCTGGCGAAGCTCCCCCAGCGCAGAAGAGGCTCACTGCCTCTGCACAGCACGGAAATGAAAAGCAGTAGAGAGGTGGATGCTGTGTTTCAGGTATGTGAATATGATGATTCCCATATACATGCATACAAAACTGTGAACTTGTAGACAGCAGCCCCTATCACTGCTGCTGCAGCTGAGCGGGGCCCTGATGCTGAGTATGAATACAGGATGTGCAGCGAAGTAGCAGGTTTGATAAGCAACGTGTTCCTGCACATCAGTAATGGGAACCACTCGTGACTAGGAAGTGAGCAAAGCGTGGACTGAAATACCCTGGAAAATATCACTGATCAATAACGTTGCCAGCTGTTAGGTGGGCAATAGAGCCCATACAACTCTGATTCTCCATTAATGCAGAACTCTTTGCTTGGCATGTAATTCCAGTGACTTATTACAGATAATTGAACTCCCTTATCTTTGGGGGATTTGCATTATCTGCAGTAGCAGCAGAATTTGACCATATCTGATCCTCTCTGAGCCCCAGCCAATCCAATGGCAAAATATAAACATCTGCCTGGAAAGTATTTTTGAAGGGCATATATGGTAATAGTGGCTCAAAGGCAGAAGAAAGGCACCTACGGATAGCATGGCTGGCATCGCAGGCCAGTGTTTTCTGCCTGTTGCTCTTCTGACTCTAGCAAATGTATGTAAATCATGGCAGTAGCGAAAGGCAGTGAAACAAGTGGTGACTACAAGCCAGATATTAATGCTTTTATGACAGAACAACCCAAGCACTTTCTGAATGCTGGGGGAAACAGAAGGAAGTTGTTTTACAGTCAGCACCTGATCGCAGCGAGGCCATCGTCATCCAAGTTTGTCTGAAGCTGAGAGTGTGCAGGGAAACATCTTGAATCTCCCATTAATTAACCCTTTACACTTTCACATCCCAAGCTGTGTGAGACGGCTACTTTCAGTGAAGGAGGAAAGAAGTGCTATGGGCCAGACCCATGGAAGGAGGCAGATTACACCAGATGTGCATCTGCCTTTAAGCTCCAGCCATAGAGCTAAAATTAGCTTTTAGAAAAGAATGTTAAAAGCAACCAAGATGCATTTTTTTAATTGCATGTTTTCTTTTGTCATGATTTTTTTTTTTCCTAGTAGAAGGTATGAGTCCAATTATCTGCATTTTCTCTGAGTAGTTGTTACTGAGGTTTATTAACATCTGGTGTTTGACCTAGACCATCAGTGTGTGGCACTGGTAGCAAACAGGATTATGATGTGGCAAGGGGACATTCTTATGTGCATAAAGAATTCTTGGACTCCTTCCCGCCAGGGATGCTTGGATCCCTCAGAGATGGGTGTGGGGTTTATGAGGAGGGGGAGGAGGGGTTACTTGCTGGTTTTCGACTCTTGATGGGTAACACCCTACCCGTGGGGCAAATAGCAGGCAAATCAGAACCAGGAAGTGATGTGGCACATGCACATGAGAAATGGGTGGGGAATGTTAACCAAACTCGAAAGGAACTTGGGATAGGTGCCAGGTCATGTTCTGGTTCAAACCCTTCAGCTTGGCTCCTAGTTCATCTCAAGTCAGTGGCCCATTCGGTAAAACCCATATCTCTAAGAAGACCTATGCAGCAAGGGGCAGGGAGGAAGTTTGTTTTTGTTGTTAGACATAATTTGGACCAGAACATGACAGGGATTGTCTGACAATTGCTTACTCATGACTCTTGCGTTGCTCAGCACTCCTTCCGACTCTGTATCACACAGTTTATCTTGAAAGCAACTAATGCTCTCAGCATGTATTGTTGATGGGATAGGAAAGGTTTCTTATGTACGCTTGGTTTCTTTAGTACAGTCTAACAGCAAGAAATGATGCCAGGAGCCAGAGCCCAGGCAGCAGCTCTAGCACTTCACAATTTTTAAAGGAGATCTGGCAATGGCTGTGTTTGGAAAATCACCGAGGTCACCTGCTGCCTTCTCTGGTCATTAAATTTTAGGAGGGATAACTGGTTTCTCTTAGACCTAAATGAGCTCTGGTATGGCTCTGTGTATTCATAATAGGATATCCTATAGATACCTAGTGGGGATAGTCTTTTGTGCTCATCCAGCTATGAGTTGAGATTACAGTTTAAGGGGATGCTAGATCTTAGATATTTTTGCATTGCTCTCGTTGGGAACCCTGAAATCAACCATGATGGGATCAGAGCTTTTCCAGCTTCTTCACAGGAGAAGCCCAGTCAGTCCCAATGCCACCCTGGAACAATCAGACCAGTCATCAAGCCCTGGGTCTTCTCCCAGGATACTGGATTGAGGGGACTGGAGGGCCTACAAGAGGTGAAGAACAAGGATTTGTGCATTCCATGTGAGATCTTGTCCCACTACAACAACTTTATTGACACAACACATCATGTGAAAGGAACATAGTGATCGTAGCATGAAGCAGCATTTATCTTTTGAAGGTAATTTATTCAGTAGAACCAAAAGCTGCAGATTAAAGAATGTCCCTCAAGAAATGCCGAGTATTTGAGCCCAGGGAACTGCTAGATACATGATCTGATGAAATAATTGAGAGAATATGCCTGGTTTCCTTTAATGAAACATCCAAGCCATCTCCAAATGCTTATTTGTTATGTAGAGATTTTACTGCTTGGATCCTAATTTTTCACAGCTGTAAACAGAATACAAAGGGTGGTGGAAAAAAAACAGTCTTAAGTAGGAAGGAAGAGGTGTGTGATCAGAAAACCTTTGGCAAGTTAAGAGGATTAAGAAAGGCCCCAATGTTCTGATTTTAAGTTCTCTGAGTTGGACTAACATCATGGATTAAATTTGGGTGGCTAAGAGGAAGAAAATACCTCATTAAAAAGAAGCAATTGGGTTTAAAGTTGTTGTAAGACAATGGCTGAACAGCTCAACTGGAATGGTCTCGCTTGCTTAATTCAGGGGTTTTGTGTGCATGTGTGTTTTTAATGCCCTCCCCCACCTCTCCACTCCCAATCTAAAAGCCAGGAAGATTTGCTTTAAAATATATTACTTTTCCTTCTTCCCTCTCAGTATTACAGTATTTGGGCTATGTCAATGCTGTTTAGAATTGTGCTCAACAGTGAAGCTGGGCTGATGTTGGGAGCTGGGAAGCCTTTGCTCTGGGCTGAAAAACGACATGGGAAAAATGTGAGACCAGTCATAGCAATTATTTCAAGTCCGCCTCTTCTTTTCCAAAAGTGATATAGTTAGATTTTTGTACCCTTACTCTTTGCAAGGTGATAACTATAGGCAATTAAGCAGATGATTGTTCTGGTGGGATTCAACTCTGTGGTTAAGAGTGTTTCTCCATATTTTGGAGAAAAAAATTGAAAAAAAAAATGATCTGAAAGAGCAGGAGCTGTGGTGAGCCTGATGCTGAGAGCACAGCCAGAAAGCAGCTGGGAGGTTGTAGGGTGGCAAGCAGCGAGGCAGATAAATTAGGCTGTGTCCCTGACCCCTTTAGTTGAGAAGTCTCCTCAGGACTGTTTAGTGCTGGGTTCATGTGGCAAAGTTGCTCACAACCAAAATCTCTCCGTCAGCCGCTGACGGTGTGTGGCCGCTCCAGGAAGCCAACTGGAGGAGAGCTGAGTGCTGTGGCCTAGGCAGGTGCGAGTCCCATCGGCTTCCTCCCAAACAGAGCTCCGTCCAAGGCGGGGATTAGTCCAAGAGGAAGCCAGATGAGACCATAACCCTCCTCGGTTAACCAGGCTTGGGTTTGACAGGGATTTGCTCTCTCCTCGCCGCCAGCAAAGCCAGCGGCCAACCTTCCATTGACGTGAGCGGGGCCGCGAGCGGGCCCGGTTTCCACTCGGCCTATCTCGCCGTTACCTCAGGTGCCTTCGGCCCAGCAGGCTTTTCGTTTTTGTACTGAAAGCGGAGCAGTTCCTCTGAGAGCAGCTCTCTCAGCCATAATATCTTGCCAATGGAAAAAGTGACACTAAAAATAAATTTGTTTCGGAAAGAAGCAAAGGCGGCTTCCAAAAAATCCCGAACTAAAAAGGAAAAAGGGGAAAAAAAAAAAAAAAGGAAAAAAAAAAACAGTCTAGACAGCTGCAGTAGGTGGAGGCAATAACAACCAAAAGGAATAAATTAAACTGTGGTTGAGGGGAGAATTTGTCTCCCCTGATTGCAAGACAAAAGAAACCCAATTCCTTGTTTGTAGAAAGAGATGTTTGGGAATTTCTCGGGCCAGCTGAGGGCCTATTAGAGTGATGTGAACTGGAAATGGAGTTAGAGGGCTTTGGCTGGTTGCATGACCCAACTCCGGACCACACACAATACGCGAGGCTTTGACAAGGCGGCGAGTAGTGGTAGGTGGCAAAGCCGTCTGCTATTGCCCTGAACAACACGACCAACTTCTGCTCCGCGGCCTCGGCACATCTGCAGCGGCGGTGGAAGGCAAAGCCGGCTTCTTTCCTCCCAGACGTCTACCTCTGCTTCTTGAAACCGCCCTGCAGTTATAGCTGGATCGACACTTAATGGATGCAAGTTGTGACTGTGGTTTTTAAATTCACAAAACAAAGTTGTGACTGCGGTTTCAAAATTCACGAAGCAGTGGATTTCCCCTCTTTATTCTTCCAGTTGCAAGCAAACCATAGGCTGGGTCCTGCCAATGCTCTGGGTGGGTTTTGTTGGTTCAAGTTTCTTGTCATTCCTGGGTGTTGAGGCTGCACAGTTTGCAAAGAGTTTTGTGCTTTTTATGTGTCCACAGTGTACATGTATGTATGCGTGCCATGCAAACTTTGACTTGTTTGCCAGTTATTTGCTTCAGTGTGGGCAGGATTTCATCCTGTGTCAGTACTCACAGAGACTTCAATGGAAGCACTTTACCATACTCATTTATTTTCTAACTTCTGAAGGAACAGCTGAAAATCCATCCAAAGAAAATAGCCACAGTCAAATTCTCAGTCTTCTTTGTCCTCTTAATGAAATCTGTCGTTGGTCTCTGTCTTATCGGTCTTGTAAAAATGAAACCTCTCTCAAGATTAGGCACTATGAACACAGAAAAGGAATCTAAATGTTTCTGCTTCAGGAAGTGTACCTGGAGTCAGCCCGGGCATCGATTCCCATCTCACGTCACACAACAAAGGGGGACGTGTGGGGTATCCATGTCTTCTGTGCTGGGAGTTGGCAGCTGACATTAAAACACGAGGCTGGCTTGCCCACTGCTAGTCATTAGGGGCCACTTAGGGGTCGTTTGATAAAAGCCCGTGTCCAGACTGAATTCCAGTTTGTTTGTTACAATTTTTCCTACATGAAGCTCATCCCATGCTTTCAGTAAAACTCAGATTTTCTTTCGCTTTTCCTGCAGCCTTACACTGCAGAGTGGCTGCAATTTGTCTTTAAACGTGACCTGATTGTTGTTGTTGTTTGTTTGTTTGTTTGTTTTGCTTTTTTACTTCTAGGACCAGTTAGTAAAATAGGTGAAGTAATCTGACATCCAGCTGCAAGAAAAAAATGCAGTTGGCTTATTTATTCACCGCTTACCAGCTTCCATTTTTTAAATTTAATTATTTTTAAAGGAATTAATTGTTATTATTTGTGTAAGGTTGTATCTAGCTGTATACTCCCAGACACAGATAGCTAACGAAATCCCAGTACCTTGGCCCAGCAGTTATTTGGCTTAACATCAGACCCAGATGAGAAGACATGGAGTGTTTTGTTTTTTTTTTTCAAAGCCCCGGTGAGGGCATTGCTGGCACAACTAGCAGTCTCAGGTAGAGCTCATCTTATTGATCCAGGGAAGTTAAACTCAAGGAATTTTATGCTCAGAAACATTATGTGAAGTATGCCATCTGTGGGCTTGCTTCCTGCTCGTGGTCTGTGGCAGCCTGGGTTTGTTTGCTTGGGAAGTGGTAACACCACTTAGAGGGTTTGGGTTGGTTTTGGCTCGTCTCCTTCCTGTGTCAGACAAGCTTTAAGGAGTGGTGCTGGGGGTTCAGCCTGGTTTCCTAGGAAAACGAGCCTGATGTGAGTGCACCACCCATGTCAGCTCACTCCTCTTCCCCAGTGGTGCTTCCTGCATCAGATGGCCTGGGAGACAGCAAATAGATGCAAGGTTTGTGGAAACTGTGGATTAGAGAGAGAGGAGAGATGCGTTGAGCTGTCATTGCACCTCCTGTGCTCCTGTGAACAGGTTTCTTAAAAAAAAAAAAA